>CANPUZ010000191.1:0-125046 GCA_947579665.1 Sympetrum striolatum
TCGGTCAAATCTCGATAAAATAAGTAAAATTAAGGGAAAAAAAGAGGAAAAAAATAGAAATTTCGCTAAAATTATTCGTTTTTCTTGCTTTTTTCGGTCAAATCTCGATAAAATAAGGAAAATTAAGGGAAAAAAAGGAAAAAAATTGAAATTTCGCTAAAATTATTCGTTTTTCTTGCTTTTTTCTGTCAAATCTCGATAAAATAAGGAAAATTAAGGGAAAAAAAGAGAGAAAAATTTAAATTTCGCTAAAAATATTCGTTTTTCTTGCTTTTTTTGGTCAAATCTCGATAAAATAAGGAATATAAAGGGAAAAAAAGAGGATAAAAATTGAAATTTCGCTAAAATTATTCGTTTTTCTTGCTTTTTTCGGTCAAATCTCGATAAAATAAGGAAAATTAAGGGAAAAAAAGAAGATAAAAATTGAAATTTCGCTTAAATTATTCGTTTTTCTTGCTTTTTTCGGTCAAATCTCGATAAAATAAGGAAAATTAAGGGAAAAAAAGAGGAAAAAAATTGAAATTTCGCTATAATTATTCGTTTTTCTTGCTTTTTTCGATGAAATCTACATAAAATAAGGAAAATTAAGGGAAAAAAGACGATAAAAATTGATATTTTGCTAAAATTATTCGTTTTTCTTGCTTTTTTTGGTCAAATCTCGATAAAATAAGGAAAATTAAGGGAAAAAAAGAGGAAAAAAATTAAATTTCGCTAAAATTATTCGTTTTTCTTGCTTTTTTGGTCAAATCTCGATAAAGTAAGGAAATTTAAGGGAAAAAAAGAGGAAAAAAATTGAAATTTTGCTAAAATTATTCGTTTTTCTTGCTTTTTTCGGTCAAATCTCGATAAAATATGGAAAATTAAGGGAAAAAAAGAGGATAAAAATTGAAATTTCGCTAAAATTATTCGTTTTTCTTGCTTTTTTCGGTCAAATCTCGATAAAATAAGGAAAATTAAGGGAAAAAAAGAGGAAAAAAATTGAAATTTCGCTAAAATTATTCGTTTTTCTTGCTTTTTTCTGTCAAATCTCGATAAAATAAGGAAAATTAAGGGAAAAGGAAGAGGAAAAAAATTGAAATTTTGCTAAAATTATTCGTTTTTCTTGCTTTTTTCGGTCAAATCTCGATAAAATAAGTAAAATTAAGGGAAAAAAAGAGGAAAAAAATTGAAATTTTGCTACAATTATTCGTTTTTCTTGTTTTTTTCGGTCAAATCTCGATAAAATAAGGAAAATTAAGGGAAAAAAAGGAAAAAAATTGAAATTTCGCTAAAATTATTCGTTTTTCTTGCTTTTTTCGGTCAAATCTCGATAAAATAAGGAAAATTATGGGAAAAAAAGAGGAAAAAAATTGAAATTTCGCTAAAATTATTCGTTTTTTTTTGCTTTTATCGGTCAAATCTCGATAAAAAAGTAAAATTAAGGGAAAAAAAGAGGATAAAAATTGATATTTCGATAAAATTATTCGTTTTTTTTGCTTTTTTCGGTCAAATCTCGATAAAATAAGGAATATTAAGGGAAAAAAGAGGATAAAAATTGATATTTCGCTAAAATAATTCGTTTTTCTTGCTTTTTTCGGTCAAATCTCGATAAAATAAGGAAAATTAAGGGAAAAAAGAAGATAAAAATTGATATTTCGCTAAAATTATTCGTTTTTCTTGCTTTTTTCGGTCAAATGTCGATAAAATAAGGAAAATTAAGGGAAAAAAAGAGGAAAAAAATGGAAATTTCGCTAAAATTATTCGTTTTTCTTGCTTTTTTCGGTCAAATCTCGATAAAAATAAGGAAAATTAAGGGAAAAAAAGAGGAAAAAAATTGAAATTTCGCTAAAATTATTCGTTTTTCTTGCTTTTTGCGGTTCAAATCTCGATAAAGTAAGGAAAATTAAGGGAAGAAAGAGGAAAAAAATTGAAATTTCGCTAAAATTATTCGTTTTTCTTGCTTTTTTCGGTCAAATCTCGATAAAATAAGGAAAATTAAGGCAAAAAAAGAGGAAAAAAATTGAAATTTCGCTAAAATTATTCGTTTTTCTTGCTTTTTTCGGTCAAATCTCGATAAAATAAGGAAAATTAAGGGAAAAAAAGAGGAAAAAAATTGAAATTTCGCTATAATTATTCGTTTTTCTTGCTTTCTTCGATGAAATCTCGATAAAATAAGGAAAATTAAGGGAAAAAAGAGGATAAAAATTGATATTTCGCTAAAATTATTCGTTTTTCTTGCTTTTTCTGGTCAAATCTCGTTAAATGAGGAGAATGAATGAAAAAAAGAGGAAAAAAATTGAAATTTTGCTAAAATTATTCGTTTTTCTTGCTATTTTCGGTCAAATCTCGATAAATTAGGAAAATTAAGGGAAAAAAAGAGGAAAAAAATTAAATTTCGCTAAAATTATTCGTTTTTCTTGCTTTTTGCAGTCAAATCTCGATAAAGTAAGGAAATTTAAGGGAAAAAATGAGGAAAAAAATTGAAATTTTGCTAAAATTATTCGTTTTTCTTGCTTTTTTCGGTCAAATATCGATAAAATAAGAAAAATTAAGGGAAAAAAGAGGATAAAAATTGATATTTCGATAAAATTATTTGTTTTTCTTGCTTTTTTCGGTCAAATCTCGTTAAATGAGGAGAATGAAGGAAAAAATGAGGAAAAAAATTGAAATTTCGCTAAAATTATTCGTTTTTCTTGCTTTTTTTGGTCAAATCTCGATAAAATAAGGAAAATTAAGGGAAAAAAAGAGGAAAAAAATTAAAATTTCGCAAAAATTATTCGCTTTTCTTGCTTTTTTCGTTCAAATCTCGATAAAATAAGGAGAATTAAGGGAAAAAAGAGGATAAAAATTGAAATTTCGCTAAAATTATTCGTTTTTCTTGCTTTTTGCGGTCAAATCTCGATAAAGTAAGGAAAATTAAGGGAAAAAAGAGGAAAAAAATTGAAATTTTGCTAAAATTGTACGTTTTTCTTGCTTTTTTCGGAACAAATCTCGATAAAATAAGGAAAATTAAGGGAAAAAAGAGGATAAAAATTGATATTTCGATAAAGTTATTCGTTTTTCTTGCTTTTTTCGGTCAAATCTCGATAAAATAAGGTAAATTAATGGAAAAAATAGGATAAAAATTGATATTTCGCTAAAATTATTCGTTTTTCTTGCTTTTTTCGGTCAAATCTCGATAAAATAAGGAAAATTAAGGGAAAAAAAGAGGAAAAAAATTGAAATTTCGCTATAATTATTCGTTTTTCTTGCTTTTTTCGGTCAAGTCTCGATAAAATAAGGAAAATTAAGGGAAAAAAAGAGGAAAAAAATTGAAATTTCTCTAAAATTATTCGTTTTTCTTGCTTTTTTCGGTCAAATCTCGATAAAATTAGGAAAATAAAGGGAAAAAATGAGGAAAAAAATTGAAATTTCGCTAAAATTATTCGTTTTTCTTGCCTTTTTTGGTCAAATCTCGATAAAATAAGGAAAATTAAGGGAAAAAAAGAGGAAAAAAATTGAAATTTCGCAAAAATTATTCGTTTTTCTTGCTTTTTTCGGTCAAATCTCGATAAAATAAGGAAAATTAAGGGAAAAAAAGAGGAAAGAGATTGAAATTTCGCTAAAATTATTCGTTTTTCTTGCTTTTTTCGGTCAAATCTCGATAACAAGGAAAATTAACGGAAAAAAAGAGGATAAAAATTGAAATATCGCTAAAATTATTCGTTTTTCTTGCTTTTTTCGGTCAAATCTCGATAAAATAAGGAAAATTAAGGGAAAAAAAGAAGATAAAAATTGAAATTTCGCTAAAATTATTCGTTTTTCTTGCTTTTTTCGGTCAAATCTCGATAAAATAAGGAAAATTAAGGAAAAAAAGAGGAAAAAAATTGAAATTTCGCTAAAATTATTCGTTTTTCTTGCTTTTTTCGGTCAAATCTCGATAAAATAAGGAAAATTAAGGGAGAAAAAGAGGAAAGTGATTGAAATTTCGCTATAATTATTCGTTTTTCTTGCTTTTTTCGATGAAATCTCGATAAAATAAGGAAAATTAAGAGAAAAAAGAGGATTAAAATTGATATTTCGCTAAAATTATTCGTTTTTCTTGCTTTCTTTGGTCAAATCTCGTTAAATGAGGAGAATGTAGGAAAAAAAGAGAAAAAAATTGAAATTTCGCTATAATTATTCGTTTTTCTTGCTTTTTTCGGTCAAATCTCGATAAAATAAGGAAAATTAAGGGAAAAAAAGAGGAAAAAAATTGAAATTTCGCTAAAATTATTCGTTCTTCTTGCTTTTTTCGGTCAAATCTCGATAAAATAAAGAAAATAAAGGGAAAAAAAGAGGAAAAAAATTGAAATTTCGCTGAAATTATTCGTTTTTCTTGCTTTTTTCGGTCAAATCTCGATAAAATAAGGAAAATTAAGGGAAAAAAGAAGATAAAAATTGATATTTCGCTAAAATTATTCGTTTTTCTTGCTTTTTTCGGTCAAATGTCGATAAAATAAGGAAAATTAAGGGAAAAAAAGAGGAAAAAAATGGAAATTTCGCTAAAATTATTCGTTTTTCTTGCTTTTTTCGGTCAAATCTCGATAAAAATAAGGAAAATTAAGGGAAAAAAAGAGGAAAAAAATTGAAATTTCGCTAAAATTATTCGTTTTTCTTGCTTTTTGCGGTTCAAATCTCGATTAAGTAAGGAAAATTAAGGGAAGAAAGAGGAAAAAAAATGAAATTTCGCTAAAATTATTCGTTTTTCTTGCTTTTTTCGGTCAAATCTCGATAAAATAAGGAAAATTAAGGCAAAAAAAGAGGAAAAAAATTGAAATTTCGCTAAAATTATTCGTTTTTCTTGCTTTTTTCGGTCAAATCTCGATAAAATAAGGAAAATTAAGGGAAAAAAAGAGGAAAAAAATTGAAATTTCGCTATAATTATTCGTTTTTCTTGCTTTCTTCGATGAAATCTCGATAAAATAAGGAAAATTAAGGGAAAAAAGAGGATAAAAATTGATATTTCGCTAAAATTATTCGTTTTTCTTGCTTTTTCTGGTCAAATCTCGTTAAATGAGGAGAATGAATGAAAAAAAGAGGAAAAAAATTGAAATTTTGCTAAAATTATTCGTTTTTCTTGCTATTTTCGGTCAAATCTCGATAAATTAGGAAAATTAAGGGAAAAAAAGAGGAAAAAAATTAAATTTCGCTAAAATTATTCGTTTTTCTTGCTTTTTGCAGTCAAATCTCGATAAAGTAAGGAAATTTAAGGGAAAAAATGAGGAAAAAAATTGAAATTTTGCTAAAATTATTCGTTTTTCTTGCTTTTTTCGGTCAAATATCGATAAAATAAGAAAAATTAAGGGAAAAAAGAGGATAAAAATTGATATTTCGATAAAATTATTTGTTTTTCTTGCTTTTTTCGGTCAAATCTCGTTAAATGAGGAGAATGAAGGAAAAAATGAGGAAAAAAATTGAAATTTCGCTAAAGTTATTCGTTTTTCTTGCTTTTTTTGGTCAAATCTCGATAAAATAAGGAAAATTAAGGGAAAAAAAGAGGAAAAAAATTAAAATTTCGCAAAAATTATTCGCTTTTCTTGCTTTTTTTGGTCAAATCTCGATAAAATAAGGAGAATTAAGGGAAAAAAGAGGATAAAAATTGAAATTTCGCTAAAATTATTCGTTTTTCTTGCTTTTTGCGGTCAAATCTCGATAAAGTAAGGAAAATTAAGGGAAAAAAGAGGAAAAAAATTGAAATTTTGCTAAAATTGTACGTTTTTCTTGCTTTTTTCGGAACAAATCTCGATAAAATAAGGAAAATTAAGGGAAAAAAGAGGATAAAAATTGATATTTCGATAAAGTTATTCGTTTTTCTTGCTTTTTTCGGTCAAATCTCGATAAAATAAGGAAAATTAATGGAAAAAATAGGATAAAAATTGATATTTCGCTAAAATTATTCGTTTTTCTTGCTTTTTTCGGTCAAATCTCGATAAAATAAGGAAAATTAAGGGAAAAAAAGAGGAAAAAAATTGAAATTTCGCTATAATTATTCGTTTTTCTTGCTTTTTTCGGTCAAGTCTCGATAAAATAAGGAAAATAAAGGGAAAAAAAGAGGAAAGAGATTGAAATTTCGCTAAAATTATTCGTTTTTCTTGCTTTTTTCGGTCAAATCTCGATAACAAGGAAAATTAACGGAAAAAAAGAGGATAAAAATTGAAATATCGCTAAAATTATTCGTTTTTCTTGCTTTTTTCGGTCAAATCTCGATAAAATAAGGAAAATTAAGGGAAAAAAAGAAGATAAAAATTGAAATTTCGCTAAAATTATTCGTTTTTCTTGCTTTTTTCGGTCAAATCTCGATAAAATAAGGAAAATTAAGGAAAAAAAGAGGAAAAAAATTGAAATTTCGCTAAAATTATTCGTTTTTCTTGCTTTTTTCGGTCAAATCTCGATAAAATAAGGAAAATTAAGGGAGAAAAAGAGGAAAGAGATTGAAATTTCGCTATAATTATTCGTTTTTCTTGCTTTTTTCGATGAAATCTCGATAAAATAAGGAAAATTAAGAGAAAAAAGAGGATTAAAATTGATATTTCGCTAAAATTATTCGTTTTTCTTGCTTTCTTTGGTCAAATCTCGTTAAATGAGGAGAATGTAGGAAAAAAAGAGAAAAAAATTGAAATTTCGCTATAATTATTCGTTTTTCTTGCTTTTTTCGGTCAAATCTCGATAAAATAAGGAAAATTAAGGGAAAAAAAGAGGAAAAAAATTGAAATTTCGCTAAAATTATTCGTTTTTCTTGCTTTTTTCGGTCAAATCTCGATAAAATAAGGAAAATTAAGGGAAAAAAAGAGGAAAGAGATTGAAATTTCGCTAAAATTATTCGTTTTTCTCGCTTTTTTCGGTCAAATCTCGATAAAGTAAGGAAAATTAACGGAAAAAAAGAGGATAAAAATTGAAATATCGCTAAAATTATTCGTTTTTCTTGCTTTTTTCGGTCAAATCTCGATAAAATAAGGAAAATTAAGGGAAAAAAAGAGGAAAAAAATTGAAATTTCGCTAAAATTATTCGTTCTTCTTGCTTTTTTCGGTCAAATCTCGATAAAATAAAGAAAATAAAGGGAAAAAAAGGGGAAAAAAATTGAAATTTCGCTGAAATTATTCGTTTTTCTTGCCTTTTTCGGTCAAATCTCGATAAAATAAGGAAAATTAAGGGAAAAAAAGAGGAAAAAATTTGAAATTTCGCGAAAATTATTCGTTTTTCTTGCTTTTTTCGGTCAAATCTCGATAAAACAAGGAAAATTAAGGGAAAAAAAGAGCATAAAAATTGAAATTTCGCTAAAATTATTCATTTTTCTTGCTTTTTTCGGTCAAATCTCGATAAAATAAGGAAAATTATGGGAAAAAAGAAGATAAAAATTGATATATCGCTAAAATTATTCGTTTTTCTTGCTTTTTTTCGGTCAAATGTCGATAAAATAAGGAAAATTAAGGGAAAAAAAGAGGAAAAAAATGGAAATTTCGCTAAAATTATTCGTTTTTCTTGCTTTTTTCGGTCAAATCTCGATAAAAATAAGGAAAATTAAGGGAAAAAAAGAGGAAAAAAATTGAAATTTCGCTAAAATTATTCGTTTTTCTTGCTTTTTGCGGTTCAAATCTCGATAAAGTAAGGAAAAATTAAGGGAAAAAAAGAGGAAAAAAATTAAAAATTTCGCTAAAATTATTCGTTTTTCTTGCTTTTTTCGGTCAAATCTCGATAAAATAAGGAAAATTAAGGCAAAAAAAGAGGAAAAAAATTGAAATTTCGCTAAAATTATTCGTTTTTCTTGCTTTTTTCGGTCAAATCTCGATAAAATAAGGAAAATTAAGGGAAAAAAGAGGATAAAAATTGATATTTCGCTAAAATTATTCGTTTTTCTTGCTTTTTCTGGTCAAATCTCGTTAAATGAGGAGAATGAATGAAAAAAAGAGGAAAAAAATTGAAATTTTGCTAAAATTATTCGTTTTTCTTGCTATTTTCGGTCAAATCTCGATAAAATAAGGAAAATTAAGGGAAAAAAAGAGGAAAAAAATTAAATTTCGCTAAAATTATACTTTTTTCTTGCTTTTTTCGGAACAAATCTCGATAAAATAAGGAAAATTAAGGGAACAAAGAGGATAAAAATTGATATTTCGATAAAGTTATTCGTTTTTCTTGCTTTTTTTCGGTCAAATCTCGATAAAATAAGGTAAATTAATGGAAAAAAGAGGATAAAAATTGATATCTCGCTAAAATTTTTCGTTTTTCTTGCTTTTTTCGGTCAAATCTCGATAAAATAAGGAAAATTAAGGGAAAAAAAGAGGAAAAAAATTGAAATTTCGCTATAATTATTCGTTTTTCTTGCTTTTTTCGGTCAATTCTCGATAAAATAAGGAAAATTAAGGGAAAAAAAGAGGAAAAAAATTGAAATTTCGCCAAAATTATTCGTTTTTCTTGCTTTTTTCGGTCAAATCTCGATAAAATTAGGAAAATAAAGTGAAAAAAAGAGGAAAAAAATTGAAATTTCGCTAAAATTATTCGTTTTTCTTGCCGTTTTTGGTCAAATCTCGATAAAATAAGGAAAATTAAGGGAAAAAAAGAGGAAAAAAATTGAAATTTCGCAAAAATTATTCGTTTTTCTTGCTTTTTTCGGTCAAATCTCGATAAAATAAGGAAAATTAAGGGAAAAAAAGAGGAAAGAGATTGAAATTTTGCTAAAATTATTCGTTTTTCTTGCTTTTTTCGGTCAAATCTCGATAAAACAAGGAAAATTAACGGAAAAAAAGAGGATAAAAATTGAAATATCGCTAAAATTATTCGTTTTTCTTGCTTTTTTCGGTCAAATCTCGATAAAATAAGGAAAATTAAGGGAAAAAAAGAAGATAAAAATTGAAATTTCGCTAAAATTATTCGTTTTTCTTGCTTTTTTCGGTCAAATCTCGATAAAATAAGGAAAATTAAGGAAAAAAAAGAGGAAAAAAATTGAAATTTCGCTAAAATTATTCGTTTTTCTTGCTTTTTTCGGTCAAATCTCGATAAAATAAGGAAAATTAAGGGAGAAAAAGAGGAAAGAGATTGAAATTTCGCTATAATTATTCGTTTTTCTTGCTTTTTTCGATGAAATCTCGATAAAATAAGGAAAATTAAGAGAAAAAAGAGGATTAAAATTGATATTTCGCTAAAATTATTCGTTTTTCTTGCTTTCTTTGGTCAAATCTCGTTAAATGAGGAGAATGAAAGAAAAAAAGAGAAAAAAATTGAAATTTCGCTATAATTATTCGTTTTTCTTGCTTTTTTCGGTCAAATCTCGATAAAATAAGGAAAATTAAGGGAAAAAAAGAGGAAAAAAATTGAAATTTCGCATAAATTATTCGTTCTTCTTGCTTTTTTCGGTCAAATCTCGATAAAATAAGGAAAATAAAGTGAAAAAAAGAGGAAAAAAATTGAAATTTCGCTGAAATTATTCGTTTTTCTTGCCTTTTTCTGTCAAATCTCGATAAAATAAGGAAAATTAAGGGAAAAAAAGAGGAAAAAAATTGAAATTTCGCAAAAATTATTCGTTTTTCTTGCTTTTTTCGGTCAAATCTCGATAAAATAAGGAGAATTAAGGGAAAAAAAGAGGAAAGAGATTGAAATTTCGCTAAAATTATTCGTTTTTCTTGCTTTTTTCGGTCAAATCTCGATAAAATAAGGAAAATTAAGGGAAAAAAAGAGGATAAAAATTGAAATTTCGCAAAAATTATTCGTTTTTCTTGCTTTTTTCGGTCAAATCTCGATAAAATAAGGAAAATTAAGGGAAAAAACAGAGGAAAGAGATTGAAATTTCGCTAAAATTATTCGTTTTTCTTGCTTTTTTCGGTCAAATCTCGATAAAACAAGGAAAATTAACGGAAAAAAAGAGGATAAAAATTGAAATATCGCTAAAATTATTCGTTTTTCTTGCTTTTTTCGGTCAAATCTCAATAAAATAAGGAAAATAAAGGGAAAAAAAGAAGATAAAAATTGAAATTTCGCTAAAATTATTCGTTTTTCTTGCTTTTTTCGGTCAAATCTCGATAAAATAAGGAAAATTAAGGAAAAAAAAGAGGAAAAAAATTGAAATTTCGCTAAAATTATTCGTTTTTCTTGCTTTTTTCGGTCAAATCTCGATAAAATAAGGAAAATTAAGGGAGAAAAAGAGGAAAAAAATTGAAATTTCGCTATAATTATTCGTTTTTCTTGCTTTTTTCGATGAAATCTCGATAAAATAAGGAAAATTAAGAGAAAAAAGAGGATAAAAATTGATATTTCGCTAAAATTATTCGTTTTTCTTGCTTTCTTTGGTCAAATCTCGTTAAATGAGGAGAATGAAGGAAAAAAGAGAAAAAATTGAAATTTCGCTATAATTATTCGTTTTTCTTGCTTTTTTCGGTCAAATCTCGATAAAATAAGGAAAATTAAGGGAAAAAAAGAGGAAAAAAATTGAAATTTCGCTAAAATTATTCGTTCTTCTTGCTTTTTTCGGTCAAATCTCGATAAAATAAAGAAAATAAAGGTAAAAAAAGAGGAAAAAAATTGAAATTTCGCTGAAATTATTCGTTTTTCTTGCCTTTTTCGGTCAAATCTCGATAAAATAAGGAAAATTAAGGGAAAAAATGAGGAAAAAAAATTGAAATTTCGCAAAAATTATTCGTTTTTCTTGCTTTTTTCGGTCAAATCTCGATAAAATAAGGAGAATTAAGGGATAAAAAGAGGAATGAGATTGAAATTTCGCTAAAATTATTCGTTTTTCTTGCTTTTTTCGGTCAAATCTCGATAAAATAAGTAAAATTAAGGGAAAAAAAGAGGATAAAAATTGAAATTTCGCTAAAATTATTCGTTTTTCTTGCTTTTTTCGGTCAAATCTCGATAAAACAAGGAAAATTAAGGGAAAAAAAGAGGTAAAAAATAAAAATTTTGCTAAAATTATTCGTTTTTCTTGCTTTTTTCGGTCAAATCTTGATAAAATAAGGAAAATTAAGGGAAAAAAAGAGGAAAAAATTTGAAATTTCGCGAAAATTATTCGTTTTTCTTGCTTTTTTCGGTCGAATCTCGATAAAACAAGGAAAAGTAAGGGAAAAAAAGAGGATAAAAATTGAAATTTCGCTAAAATTATTCATTTTTCTTGCTTTTTTCGGTCAAATCTCGATAAAATAAGGAAAATTAACGGAAAAAAAGAGGAAAAAAATTGAAATTTCGCTATAATTATTCGTTTTTCTTGCTTTTTTCGGTCAATTCTCGATAAAATAAGGAAAATTAAGGGAAAAAAAGAGGAAAAAATTGAAATTTCGCCAAAATTATTCGTTTTTCTTGCTTTTTTCGGTCAAATCTCGATAAAATTAGGAAAATAAGTGAAAAAAAAGAGGAAAAAAATTGAAATTTCGCTAAAATTATTCGTTTTTCTTGCCTTTTTTGGTCAAATCTCGATAAAATAAGGAAAATTAAGGGAAAAAAAGAGGAAAAAAATTGAAATTTCGCAAAAATTATTCGTTTTTCTTGCTTTTTTCGGTCAAATCTCGATAAAATAAGGAAAATTAAGGGAAAAAAAGAGGAAAGAGATTGAAAATTTCGCTAAAATTATTCGTTTTTCTTGCTTTTTTCGGTCAAATCTCGATAAAACAAGGAAAATTAACGGAAAAAAAGAGGATAAAAATTGAAATATCGCTAAAATTATTCGTTTTTCTTGCTTTTTTCGGTCAAATCTCGATAAAATAAGGAAAATTAAGGGAAAAAAAGAAGATAAAAATTGAAATTTCGCTAAAATTATTCGTTTTTCTTGCTTTTTTCGGTCAAATCTCGAGAAAATAAGGAAAATTAAGGGAAAAAAAGAGGAAAAAAATTGAAATTTCGCAAAAATTATTCGTTTTTCTTGCTTTTTTCGGTCAAATCTCGATAAAATAAGGAAAATTAAGGGAAAAAAAGAGGAAAAAGATTGAAATTTCGCTAAAATTATTCGTTTTTCTTGCTTTTTTCGGTCAAATCTCGATAAAACAAGGAAAATTAAGGGAAAAAAAGAGGTAAAAAATAGAAATTTCGCTAAGATTATTCGTTTTTTCTTGCTTTTTTCGGTCAAATCTCGATAAAATAAGGAATATTAAGGGAAAAAAAGAGGAAAAAATTTGAAATTTCGCGAAAATTATTCGTTTTTCTTGCTTTTTTCGGTCAAATCTCGATAAAATAAGGAAAATTAAGGGAAAAAAAGAGGATAAAAATTGAAATTTTGCTAAAATTATTCGTTTTTTCTTGCTTTTTTCGGTCAAATCTCGATAATATAAGGAAAATTAAGGGAAAAAAAGAGGAAAAAAATTGATTTCGCTAAAATTATTCGTTTTTCTTGCTTTTTTCGGTCAAATCTCGATAAAATAAGGAAAATTAAGGGAAAAAAAGAGGACAAAAAATTGAAATTTCGCTAAAATTATTCGTTTTTCTTGCTTTTTTCGGTCAAATCTCGATAATATAAGGAAAATTAAGGAAAAAAAAGAGGAAAAAAATTGAAATTTCGCTAAAATTATTCGTTTTTCTTCCTTTTTTCGGTCAAATCTCGATAAAATAAGGAAAATTTAGGGAAAAAAAGAGGAAAAAAATTGAAATTTCGCTATAATTATTCGTTTTTCTTGCTTTTTTCGATGAAATCTCGATAAAATAAGGAAAATTAAGGGAAAAAAGAGGATAAAAATTGATATTTCGCTAAAATTATTCGTTTTTCTTGCTTTCTTCGGTCAAATCTCGTTAAATGAGGAGAATGAAGGAAAAAAAGAGGAAAAAAATTGAAATTTCGCTAAAATTATTCGTTTTTCTTGCTTTTTTCGGTCAAATCTCGATAAAACAAGGAAAATTAAGGGAAAAAAAGAGGTAAAAAATAGAAATTTCGGTAAAATTATTCGTTTTTCTTGATTTTTCGGTCGAATCTCGATAAAATAAGGAAAATTAAGGGAAAAAAAGAGGAAAAAATTTGAAATTTCGCGAAAATTATTCGTTTTTCTTGCTTTTTTCGGTCAAATCTCGATAAAACAAGGAATATTATGGGAAAAAAAGAGGATAAAAATTGAAAATTCGCTAAAATTATTCGTTTTTCTTGCTTTTTTCGGTCAAATCTCGATAAAATAAGGAAAATTAACGGAGAAAAAGGGGAAAAAAATTGAAATTTCGCTAAAATTATTCGTTTTTCTTGCTTTTTTCGGTCAAATCTCGATAAAATAAGGAAAATTAAGGGAAAAAAGAGGAAAAAAATTGAAATTTTGCTATAATTATTCGTTTTTCTTGCTTTTTTCGATGAAATCTCGATAAAATAAGGAAAATTAAGGGAAAAAAGAGGATAAAAATTGATATTTCGCTAAAATTATTCGTTTTTCTTGCTTTTTTCTGTTAAATCTCGATAAAATAAGCAAAATTAAGGGAAAAAAGAGGAAAGAGATTGAAATTTTGCTAAAATTATTCGTTTTTCTTGCTTTTTTCGGTCAAATCTCGATAAAATAAGGAAAATTAAGGGAAAAAAAGAGGATAAAAATTGAAATTTAACAAAAATTATTCGTTTTTCTTGCTTTTTTCGGTCAAATCTCGATAAAACAAGGAAAATTAAGGGAAAAAAGAGGTAAAAAATAGAAATTTCACTAAAATTATTCGTTTTTCTTGTTTTTTTCGGTCAAATCTCGATAAAATAAGGAAAATTAAGGGAAAAAAAGAGGAAAAAAATTGAAATTTCGCTATAATTATTCGTTTTTCTTGCTTTTTTCGATGAAATCTCGATAAAATAAGGAAAATTAAGGGAAAACAGAGGATAAAAATTGATATTTCGCTAAAATTATTCGTTTTTCTTGCTTTTTTCGGTCAAATCTCGTTAAATGAGGAAAATGAAGGAAAATAAGAGGAAAAAATTGAAATTTCGCAAATATTATTCGTTTTTCTTGCTTTTTTCGATGAAATCTCGATAAAATAAGGAAAATTCAGGGAAAAAAAGAGGATAAAAATTGAAATTTCGCAAAAATTATTCGTTTTTCTTGCCTTTTTCGGTCAAATCTCGATAAAATAAGGAAAATTAAGGGAAAAAAAGAGGAAAAAAATTGAAATTTCGCAAATATTATTCGTTTTTCTTGCTTTTTTCGGTCAAATCTCGATAAAATAAGGAAAATTAAGGGAAAAAAAGAGGATAAAAATTGAAATTTAACAAAATTTATTCGTTTTTCTTGTTTTTTTCGGTCAAATCTCGTTAAATGAGGAGAATGAAGGAAAATAAGAGGAAAAAAATTGAAATTTCGCTATAATTATTCGTTTTTCTTGCTTTTTTCGATCAAATCTCGATAAAATAAGGAAAATTAAGGGAAAACAGAGGATAAAAATTGATATTTCGCTAAAATTATTCGTTTTTCTTGCTTTTTTCGGTCAAATCTCGTTAAATGAGGAGAATGAAGGAAAATAAGAGGAAAAAATTGAAATTTTGCTAAAATTATTCGTTTTTCTTGCTTTTTTTGGTCAAATCTCGATAAAATAAGGAAAATTAAGGGAAAAAAAGAGGAAAAAATTTGAAATTTCGCTAAAATTATTCGTTTTTCTTGCTTTTTTCGGTCAAATCTCGATAAAATAAGGAAAATTAAGGGAAAAAAAGAGGATAAAAATTGAAATTTCGCAAAAATTATTCGTTTTTCTTGCCTTTTTCGGTCAAATCTCGATAAAATAAGGAAAATTAAGGGAAAAAAAGAGGAAAAAAATTGAATTTTCGCAAATATTATTCGTTTTTCTTGCTTTTTTGGTCAAATCTCGATAAAATAAGGAAAATTAAGGGAAAAAAAGAGGAAAGAGATTGAAATTTCGCAAAAATTATTCGTTTTTCTTGCTTTTTTCGGTCAAATCTAGATAAAATTAGGAAAATTAAGGGAAAAAAAGAGGATAAAAATTGAAATTTCGCTAAAATTATTCGTTTTTCTTGCTTTTTTCGGTCAAATCTCGATAAAACAAGGAAAATTAAGGGAAAAAAGAGGTAAAAAATAGAAATTTCGCAAAAATTATTCGTTTTTCTTGCTTTTTTCGGTCAAATCTCGATAAAATAAGGAAAATTAAGGGAAAAAAAGAGGAAAAAATGTGAAATTTCGCCAAAATTATTCGTTTTTCTTGCTTTTTTCGGTCAAATCTCGATAAAACAATGAAAATTAAGGGAAAAAAAGTGGATAAGAATTGAAATTTCGCTAAAATTATTCGTTTTTCTTGCTTTTTTCGGTCAAATCTCGATAAAATAAGGAAAATTTAGGGAAAAAAAGAGGAAAAAAATTGAAATTTCGCTATAATTATTCGTTTTTCTTGCTTTTTTCGGTCAAATCTCGATAAAATAAGGAAAATTAAGGGAAAAAAGAGGATAAAAATTGATATTTCGCTAAAATTATTCGTTTTTCTTGCTTTCTTCGGTCAAATCTCGTTAAATGAGGAGAATGAAGGAAAAAAAAAGGATAAAAATTGAAATTTCGCTAAAATTATTCGTTTTTCTTGCTTTTTTCGGTCAAATCTCGATAAAATAAGGAAAATAAAGGGAAAAAAAGAGAAAAAAATTGAAATTTCGCTATAATTATTCATTTTTCTTGCCTTTTTCGGTCAAATCTCGATAAAATAAGGAAAATTAAGGGAAAAAAAGAGGAAAAAAATTGAAATTTCGCAAAAATTATTCGTTTTTCTTGCTTTTTTCGGTCAAATCTCGATAAAATAAGGAAAATTAAGGGAAAAAAAGGAAAAAAATTGAAATTTCGCTAAAATTTTTCGTTTTTCTTGCTTTTTTCGGTCAAATCTCGATAAAACAAGGAAAATTAAGGGAAAAAAGAGGTAAAAAATAGAAATTTCGCTAAAATTATTCGTTTTTCTTGATTTTTCGGTCAAATCTCGATAAAATAAGGAAAATTAAGGGAAAAAAAGAGGAAAAAATATGAAATTTTGCGAAAATTATTCGTTTTTCTTGCTTTTTTCGGTCAAATCTCGATAAAACAAGGAATATTAAGGGAAAAAAAGAGGATAAAAATTGAAATTTTGCTAAAATTATTCGTTTTTCTTGCTTTTTTCGGTCAAATCTCGATAAAATAAGGAAAATTAAGGGAAAAAAAGAGGAAAAAAATTGAAATTTCGCTAAAATTATTCATTTATTTGCTTTTTTCGGTCAAATCTCGATAAAACAGGGAAAATTAAGGGAAAAAAAGAGGTAAAAAATAGAATTTTCGCTAAGATTATTCGTTTTTTCTTGCTTTTTTCGGTCAAATCTCGATAAAATAAGGAAAATTAAGGGAAAAAAAGAGGATAAAAATTGAAATTTCGCTAAAATTATTCGTTTCTCTTGCTTTTTTCGGTCAAATCTCGATAATATAAGGAAAATTAAGGGGAAAAAAGAGGAAAAAAATTGATATTTCGCTAAAATTATTCGTTTTTCTTGCTTTTTTCGGTCAAATCTCGATAAAATAAGGAAAATTTAGGGAAAAAAAGAGGAAAAAAATTGAAATTTCGCTATAATTATTCGTTTTTCTTGCTTTTTTCGATGAAATCTCGATAAAATAAGGAAAATTAAGGGAAAAAAGAGGATAAAAATTGATATTTCGCTAAAATTATTCGTTTTTCTTGCTTTCTTCGGTCAAATCTCGTTAAATGAGGAGAATGAAGGAAAAAAAGAGGAAAAAAATTGAAATTTCGCTATAATTATTCGTTTTTCTTGCTTTTCTCGATGAAATCTCGATAAAATAAGTAAAATTAAGGGAAAAAAAGAGGAAAAAAATTGAAATTTCGCTAAAATTATTCGTTTTTCTTGCTTTTTTCGGTCAAATCTCGATAAAATAAGGAAAATAAAGCGAAGAAAAGAGGAAAAAAATTGAAATTTCGCTAAAATTATTCGTTTTTCTTGCCTTTTTCGGTCAAATCTCGATAAAATAAGGAAAATTAAGGTTAAAAAAGAGGAAAAAAATTGAAATTTCGCAAATATTATTCGTTTTTCTTGCATTTTTCGGTCAAATCTCGATAAAATAAGGAAAATAAAGGGAAAAAAAGAGGAAAAAAATTGAAATTTCGCTATAATTATTCGTTTTTCTTGCTTTTTTCGATGAAATCTCGATAAAATAAGGAAAATTAAGGGAAAAAAAGAGGAAAAAAATTGAAATTTCGCTAAAATTATTCGTTTTTCTTGCTTTTTTCGGTCAAATCTCGATAAAATAAGGAAAATAAAGGGAAAAAAAGAGGAAAAAAATTGAAATTTCGCTAAAATTATTCGTTTTTCTTGCCTTTTTCGGTCAAATCTCGATAAAATAAGGAAAATTAAGGGAAAAAAAGAGGAAAAAAATTGAAATTTCGCTATAATTATTCGTTTTTCTTGCTTTTTTCGATGAAATCTCGATAAATAAGGAAAATTAAGGGAAAAAAGAGGATAAAAACTGATATTTCGCTAAAGTTATTCGTTTTTCTTGCTTTTTTCGGTTAAATCTCGATAAAATAAGGAAAAATAAGGGAAAAAAGAGGAAAGAGATTGAAATTTCGCTAAAATTATTCGTTTTTCTTGCTTTATTCGGTCAAATCTCGATAAAATAAAGAAAATTAAGGTAAAAAAGAGGAAAAAAATGGAAATTTCGCTAAAATTATTCGTTTTTCTTGCTTTTTTCGGTCAAATCTCGTTAAATGAGGAGAATGAAGGAAAAAAAGAGAAAAAAATCGAAATTTCGCTATAATTATTCGTTTTTCTTGCTTTTTTCGGTCAAATCTCGATAAAATAAGGAAAATTAAGGGAAAAAAAGTGGTAAAAAATAGAAATTTTGCTAAAATTATTCGTTTTTCTTGCTTTTTTCGGTCAAATCTCGATAATATAAGGAAAATTAAGGAAAAAAAAGAGGAAAAAAAATTGAAATTTCGCTAAAATTATTCGTTTTTCTTGCTTTTTTCGGTCAAATCTCGATAAAATAAGGAAAATTTAGGGAAAAAAAGAGGAAAAAATTGAAATTTCGCTATAATTATTCGTTTTTCTTGCTTTTTTCGATGAAATCTCGATAAAATAAGGAAAATTAAGGGAAAAAAGAGGATAAAAATTGATATTTCGCTAAAATTATTCGTTTTTCTTGCTTTTTTCGGTCAAATCTCGATAAAACAAGGAAAATTAAGGGAAAAAAAGAGGTAAAAAATAGAAATTTCGCTAAAATTATTCGTTTTTCTTGCTTTTTTCGGTCAAATCTCGATAAAATAAGGAAAATTAAGGGAAAAAAAGAGGAAAAAATTTAAAATTTCGCGAAAATTATTCGTTTTTCTTGCTTTTTTCGGTCAAATCTCGATAAAATAAGGAAAATTAAGGGAAAAAAAGAGAAAAAAAATTGAAATTTCGCTATAATTATTCGTTTTTCTTGCTTTTTTCGGTCAAATCTCGATAAAATAAGGAAAATTAACGGAAAAAAGGGGAAAAAAATTGAAATTTCGCTAAAATTATTCGTTTTTCTTGCTTTTTTAGGTCAAATCTCGATAAAATAAGGAAAATTAAGGGAAAAAAAGAGGAAAAAAATTGAAATTTCGCTATAATTATTCGTTTTTCTTGCTTTTTTCGATGAAATCTCGATAAAATAAGGAAAATTAAGGGAAAAAAGAGGATAAAAATTGATATTTCGCTAAAATTATTCGTTTTTCTTGCTTTTTTCGGTTAAATCTCGATAAAATAAGGAAAAATAAGGGAAAAAAGAGGAAAGAGATTGAAATTTCGCTAAAATTATTCGTTTTTTTTGCTTTCTTCGGTCAAATCTCGTTAAATGAGGAGAATGAAGGAAAAAAAGAGAAAAAAATTGAAATTTCGCTATAATTATTCGTTTTTCTTGCTTTTTTCGGTCAAATCTCGATAAAATAAGGAAAATTAAGGGAAAAAAAGAGGATAAAAATTGAAATTTCGCTAAAATTATTCGTTTTTCTTGCTTTTTTTCGGTCAAATCTCGATTAAATAAGGATAATTAAGGGAAAAAAAGAGGAAAAAAATTGAAATTTCGCTAAAATTATTCGTTTTTCTTGCTTTTTTCGGTCAAATCTCGATAAAATAAGGAAAATTAAGGGAAAAAAGAGGAAAAAAATTGAAATTTCGCTATAATTATTCGTTTTTCTTGCTTTTTTCGATGAAATCTCGATAAAATAAGGAAAATTAAGGGAAAAAAGAGGATAAAAATTGATATTTCGCTAAAATTATTCGTTTTTCTTGCTTTTTTCGGTCAAATCTCGTTAAATGAGGAGAATGAAGGAAAAAAAGAGAAAAAAAATTGAAATTTTGCTAAAATTTTTCTTTTTTTTTTCTTTTTTCGGTCAAATCTCGATATAATAAGGAAAATTAAGGGAAAAAAAGAAGATAAAAATTGAAATTTCGCTAAAATTATTCGTTTTTCTTGCTTTTTTCGGTCAAATCTCGATAAAATAAGGAAAATAAAGGGAAAAAAAGAGGAAAAAAATTGAAATTTCGCTATAATTATTCATTTTTCTTGCCTTTTTCGGTCAAATCTCGATAAAATAAGGAAAATTAAGGGAAAAAAGAGGACAAAAATTGAAATTTCGCAAAAATTATTCGTTTTTCTTGCTTTTTTCGGTCAAATCTCGATAAAATAAGGAAAATTAAGGGAAAAAAGAGAAAAAAAAATTGAAATTTCGCTAAAATTATTCGTTTTTCTTGCTTTTTTCGGTCAAATCTCGATAAAATAAGGAAAATTAAGGGAAAAAAAGGAAAAAAATTGAAATTTCGCTAAAAGTATTCGTTTTTCTTGCTTTTTTCGGTCAAATCTCGATAAAATAAGGAAAATTAAGCGAAAAAAAGAGGAAAAAAATGGAAATTTCGCTAAAATTATTCGTTTTTCTTGCTATTTTCGGTCAAATCTCGATAAAATAAGTAAAATTAAGGGAAAAAAAGAGGAAAAAAATTGAAATTTCGCTAAAATTATTCGTTTTTCTTGCTTTTTTCGGTCAAATCTCGATAAAATAAGGAAAATTAAGGGAAAAAAAGGAAAAAAATTGAAATTTCGCTAAAATTATTCGTTTTTCTTGCTTTTTTCTATCAAATCTCGATAAAATAAGGAAAATTAAGGGAAAAAAAGAGAAAAAAATTGAAATTTCGCTAAAAATATTCGTTTTTCTTGCTTTTTTCGGTCAAATCTCGATAAAATAAGGAAAATTAAGGGAAAAAAAGAGGATAAAAATTGAAATTTCGCTAAAACTATTCGTTTTTCTTGCTTTTTTCGGTCAAATCTCGATAAAATAAGGAAAATTAAGGGAAAAAAAGAAGATAAAAATTGAAATTTCGCTTAAATTATTCGTTTTTCTTGCTTTTTTCGGTCAAATCTCGATAAAATAAGGAAAAGTAAGGGAAAAAAAGAGGAAGAAAATGGAAATTTCGCTAAAATTATTCGTTTTTCTTGCTTTTTTCGGTCAAATCTCGATAAAATAAGTAAAATTAATGGAAAAAAAGAGGAAAAAAATAGAAATTTCGCTAAAATTATTCGTTTTTCTTGCTTTTTTCGGTCAAATCTCGATAAAATAAGGAAAATTAAGGGAAAAAAAAGGAAAAAAATTGAAATTTCGCTAAAATTATTCGTTTTTCTTGCTTTTTTCTGTCAAATCTCGATAAAATAAGGAAAATTAAGGGAAAAAAAGAGAAAAAAATTTAAATTTCGCTAAAAATATTCGTTTTTCTTGCTTTTTTTGGTCAAATCTCGATAAAATAAGGAAAATAAAGGGAAAAAAAGAGGATAAAAATTGAAATTTCGCTAAAATTATTCGTTTTCTTGCTTTTTTCGGTCAAATCTCGATAAAATAAGGAAAATTAAGGGAAAAAAAGAAGATAAAAATTGAAATTTCGCTTAAATTATTCGTTTTTCTTGCTTTTTTCGGTCAAATCTCGATAAAATAAGGAAAATTAAGGGAAAAAAAGAGGAAAAAAATTGAAATTTCGCTATAATTATTCGTTTTTCTTGCTTTTTTCGATGAAATCTACATAAAATAAGGAAAATTAAGGGAAAAAAGACGATAAAAATTGATATTTTGCTAAAATTATTCGTTTTTCTTGCTTTTTTCGGTCAAATCTCGATAAAATAAGGAAAATTAAGGGAAAAAAAGAGGAAAAAAATTAAATTTCGCTAAAATTATTCGTTTTTCTTCCTTTTTTGGTCAAATCTCGATAAAGTAAGGAAATTTAAGGGAAAAAAAGAGGAAAAAAATTGAAATTTTGCTAAAATTATTCGTTTTTCTTGCTTTTTTCGGTCAAATCTCGATAAAATATGGAAAATTAAGGGAAAAAAAGAGGATAAAAATTGAAATTTCGCTAAAATTATTCGTTTTTCTTGCTTTTTTCGGTCAAATCTCGATAAAATAAGGAAAATTAAGGGAAAAAAAGAGGAAAAAAATTGAAATTTCGCTAAAATTATTCGTTTTTCTTGCTTTTTTCTGTCAAATCTCGATAAAATAAGGAAAATTAAGGGAAAAGGAAGAGGAAAAAAATTGAAATTTTGCTAAAATTATTCGTTTTTCTTGCTTTTTTCGGTCAAATCTCGATAAAATAAGGAATATTAAGGGAAAAAAGAGGATAAAAATTGATATTTCGCTAAAATAATTCGTTTTTCTTGCTTTTTTCGGTCAAATCTCGATAAAATAAGGAAAATTAAGGGAAAAAAGAAGATAAAAATTGATATTTCGCTAAAATTATTCGTTTTTCTTGCTTTTTTCGGTCAAATATCGATAAAATAAGGAAAATTAAGGGAAAAAAAGAGGAAAAAAATGGAAATTTCGCTAAAATTATTCGTTTTTCTTGCTTTTTTCGGTCAAATCTCGATAAAAATAAGGAAAATTAAGGGAAAAAAAGAGGAAAAAAATTGAAATTTCGCTAAAATTATTCGTTTTTCTTGCTTTTTGCGGTTCAAATCTCGATAAAGTAAGGAAAATTAAGGGAAGAAAGAGGAAAAAAATTGAAATTTCGCTAAAATTATTCGTTTTTCTTGCTTTTTTCGGTCAAATCTCGATAAAATAAGGAAAATTAAGGCAAAAAAAGAGGAAAAAAATTGAAATTTCGCTAAAATTATTCGTTTTTCTTGCTTTTTTCGGTCAAATCTCGATAAAATAAGGAAAATTAAGGGAAAAAAAGAGGAAAAAAATTGAAATTTCGCTATAATTATTCGTTTTTCTTGCTTTCTTCGATGAAATCTCGATAAAATAAGGAAAATTAAGGGAAAAAAGAGGATAAAAATTGATATTTCGCTAAAATTATTCGTTTTTCTTGCTTTTTCTGGTCAAATCTCGTTAAATGAGGAGAATGAATGAAAAAAAGAGGAAAAAAATTGAAATTTCGCTAAAATTATTCGTTTTTCTTGCTTTTTTTGGTCAAATCTCGATAAAATAAGGAAAATTAAGGGAAAAAAAGAGGAAAAAAATTAAAATTTCGCAAAAATTATTCGCTTTTCTTGCTTTTTTCGTTCAAATCTCGATAAAATAAGGAGAATTAAGGGAAAAAAGAGGATAAAAATTGAAATTTCGCTAAAATTATTCGTTTTTCTTGCTTTTTGCGGTCAAATCTCGATAAAGTAAGGAAAATTAATGGAAAAAATAGGATAAAAATTGATATTTCGCTAAAATTATTCGTTTTTCTTGCTTTTTTCGGTCAAATCTCGATAAAATAAGGAAAATTAAGGGAAAAAAAGAGGAAAAAAATTGAAATTTCGCTATAATTATTCGTTTTTCTTGCTTTTTTCGGTCAAGTCTCGATAAAATAAGGAAAATTAAGGGAAAAAAAGAGGAAAAAAATTGAAATTTCTCTAAAATTATTCGTTTTTCTTGCTTTTTTCGGTCAAATCTCGATAAAATTAGGAAAATAAAGGGAAAAAATGAGGAAAAAAATTGAAATTTCGCTAAAATTATTCGTTTTTCTTGCCTTTTTTGGTCAAATCTCGATAAAATAAGGAAAATTAAGGGAAAAAAAGAGGAAAAAAATTGAAATTTCGCAAAAATTATTCGTTTTTCTTGCTTTTTTCGGTCAAATCTCGATAAAATAAGGAAAATTAAGGGAAAAAAAGAGGAAAGAGATTGAAATTTCGCTAAAATTATTCGTTTTTCTTGCTTTTTTCGGTCAAATCTCGATAACAAGGAAAATTAACGGAAAAAAAGAGGATAAAAATTGAAATATCGCTAAAATTATTCGTTTTTCTTGCTTTTTTCGGTCAAATCTCGATAAAATAAGGAAAATTAAGGGAAAAAAAGAAGATAAAAATTGAAATTTCGCTAAAATTATTCGTTTTTCTTGCTTTTTTCGGTCAAATCTCGATAAAATAAGGAAAATTAAGGAAAAAAAGAGGAAAAAAATTGAAATTTCGCTAAAATTATTCGTTTTTCTTGCTTTTTTCGGTCAAATCTCGATAAAATAAGGAAAATTAAGGGAGAAAAAGAGGAAAGAGATTGAAATTTCGCTATAATTATTCGTTTTTCTTGCTTTTTTCGATGAAATCTCGATAAAATAAGGAAAATTAAGAGAAAAAAGAGGATTAAAATTGATATTTCGCTAAAATTATTCGTTTTTCTTGCTTTCTTTGGTCAAATCTCGTTAAATGAGGAGAATGTAGGAAAAAAAGAGAAAAAAATTGAAATTTCGCTATAATTATTCGTTTTTCTTGCTTTTTTCGGTCAAATCACGATAAAATAAGGAAAATTAAGGGAAAAAAAGAGGAAAAAAATTGAAATTTCGCTAAAATTATTCGTTCTTCTTGCTTTTTTCGGTCAAATCTCGATAAAATAAAGAAAATAAAGGGAAAAAAAGAGGAAAAAAATTGAAATTTCGCTGAAATTATTCGTTTTTCTTGCTTTTTTCGGTCAAATCTCGATAAAATAAGGAAAATTAAGGGAAAAAAGAAGATAAAAATTGATATTTCGCTAAAATTATTCGTTTTTCTTGCTTTTTTCGGTCAAATGTCGATAAAATAAGGAAAATTAAGGGAAAAAAAGAGGAAAAAAATGGAAATTTCGCTAAAATTATTCGTTTTTCTTGCTTTTTTCGGTCAAATCTCGATAAAAATAAGGAAAATTAAGGGAAAAAAAGAGGAAAAAAATTGAAATTTCGCTAAAATTATTCGTTTTTCTTGCTTTTTGCGGTTCAAATCTCGATAAAGTAAGGAAAATTAAGGGAAGAAAGAGGAAAAAAATTGAAATTTCGCTAAAATTATTCGTTTTTCTTGCTTTTTTCGGTCAAATCTCGATAAAATAAGGAAAATTAAGGCAAAAAAAGAGGAAAAAAATTGAAATTTCGCTAAAATTATTCGTTTTTCTTGCTTTTTTCGGTCAAATCTCGATAAAATAAGGAAAATTAAGGGAAAAAAAGAGGAAAAAAATTGAAATTTCGCTATAATTATTCGTTTTTCTTGCTTTCTTCGATGAAATCTCGATAAAATAAGGAAAATTAAGGGAAAAAAGAGGATAAAAATTGATATTTCGCTAAAATTATTCGTTTTTCTTGCTTTTTCTGGTCAAATCTCGTTAAATGAGGAGAATGAATGAAAAAAAGAGGAAAAAAATTGAAATTTTGCTAAAATTATTCGTTTTTCTTGCTATTTTCGGTCAAATCTCGATAAATTAGGAAAATTAAGGGAAAAAAAGAGGAAAAAAATTAAATTTCGCTAAAATTATTCGTTTTTCTTGCTTTTTGCAGTCAAATCTCGATAAAGTAAGGAAATTTAAGGGAAAAAATGAGGAAAAAAATTGAAATTTTGCTAAAATTATTCGTTTTTCTTGCTTTTTTCGGTCAAATATCGATAAAATAAGAAAAATTAAGGGAAAAAAGAGGATAAAAATTGATATTTCGATAAAATTATTTGTTTTTCTTGCTTTTTTCGGTCAAATCTCGTTAAATGAGGAGAATGAAGGAAAAAATGAGGAAAAAAATTGAAATTTCGCTAAAATTATTCGTTTTTCTTGCTTTTTTTGGTCAAATCTCGATAAAATAAGGAAAATTAAGGGAAAAAAAGAGGAAAAAAATTAAAATTTTGCAAAAATTATTCGCTTTTCTTGCTTTTTTCGGTCAAATCTCGATAAAATAAGGAGAATTAAGGGAAAAAAGAGGATAAAAATTGAAATTTCGCTAAAATTATTCGTTTTTCTTGCTTTTTGCGGTCAAATCTCGATAAAGTAAGGAAAATTAAGGGAAAAAAGAGGAAAAAAATTGAAATTTTGCTAAAATTGTACGTTTTTCTTGCTTTTTTCGGAACAAATCTCGATAAAATAAGGAAAATTAAGGGAAAAAAGAGGATAAAAATTGATATTTCGATAAAGTTATTCGTTTTTCTTGCTTTTTTCGGTCAAATCTCGATAAAATAAGGAAAATTAATGGAAAAAATAGGATAAAAATTGATATTTCGCTAAAATTATTCGTTTTTCTTGCTTTTTTCGGTCAAATCTCGATAAAATAAGGAAAATTAAGGGAAAAAAAGAGGAAAAAAATTGAAATTTCGCTATAATTATTCGTTTTTCTTGCTTTTTTCGGTCAAGTCTCGATAAAATAAGGAAAATTAAGGGAAAAAAAGAGGAAAAAAATTGAAATTTCTCTAAAATTATTCGTTTTTCTTGCTTTTTTCGGTCAAATCTCGATAAAATTAGGAAAATAAAGGGAAAAAAAGAGGAAAAAAATTGAAATTTCGCTAAAATTATTCGTTTTTCTTGCCTTTTTTGGTCAAATCTCGATAAAATAAGGAAAATTAAGGGAAAAAAAGAGGAAAAAAATTGAAATTTCGCAAAAATTATTCGTTTTTCTTGCTTTTTTCGGTCAAATCTCGATAAAATAAGGAAAATTAAGGGAAAAAAAGAGGAAAGAGATTGAAATTTCGCTAAAATTATTCGTTTTTCTTGCTTTTTTCGGTCAAATCTCGATAACAAGGAAAATTAACGGAAAAAAAGAGGATAAAAATTGAAATATCGCTAAAATTATTCGTTTTTCTTGCTTTTTTCGGTCAAATCTCGATAAAATAAGGAAAATTAAGGGAAAAAAAGAAGATAAAAATTGAAATTTCGCTAAAATTATTCGTTTTTCTTGCTTTTTTCGGTCAAATCTCGATAAAATAAGGAAAATTAAGGAAAAAAAGAGGAAAAAAATTGAAATTTCGCTAAAATTATTCGTTTTTCTTGCTTTTTTCGGTCAAATCTCGATAAAATAAGGAAAATTAAGGGAAAAAAAGAGGATAAAAATTGAAATTTCGCAAAAATTATTCGTTTTTCTTGCTTTTTTCGGTCAAATCTCGATAAAATAAGGAAAATTAAGGGAAAAAAAGAGGAAAGAGATTGAAATTTCGCTAAAATTATTCGTTTTTCTTGCTTTTTTCGGTCAAATCTCGATAAAGTAAGGAAAATTAACGGAAAAAAAGAGGATAAAAATTGAAATATCGCTAAAATTATTCGTTTTTCTTGCTTTTTTCGGTCAAATCTCGATAAAATAAGGAAAATTAAGGGAAAAAAAGAGGAAAAAAATTGAAATTTCGCTAAAATTATTCGCTTTTCTTGCTTTTTTCGGTCAAATCTCGATAAAATAAGGAGAATTAAGGGAAAAAAGAGGATAAAAATTGAAATTTCGCTAAAATTATTCGTTTTTCTTGCTTTTTGCGGTCAAATCTCGATAAAGTAAGGAAAATTAAGGGAAAAAAGAGGAAAAAAATTGAAATTTTGCTAAAATTGTACGTTTTTCTTGCTTTTTTCGGAACAAATCTCGATAAAATAAGGAAAATTAAGGGAAAAAAGAGGATAAAAATTGATATTTCGATAAAGTTATTCGTTTTTCTTGCTTTTTTCGGTCAAATCTCGATAATATAAGGAAAATTAATGGAAAAAATAGGATAAAAATTGATATTTCGCTAAAATTATTCGTTTTTCTTGCTTTTTTCGGTCAAATCTCGATAAAATAAGGAAAATTAAGGGAAAAAAAGAGGAAAAAAATTGAAATTTCGCTATAATTATTCGTTTTTCTTGCTTTTTTCGGTCAAGTCTCGATAAAATAAGGAAAATTAAGGGAAAAAAAGAGGAAAAAAATTGAAATTTCTCTAAAATTATTCGTTTTTCTTGCCGTTTTTGGTCAAATCTCGATAAACTAAGGAAAATTAAGGGAAAAAAAGAGGAAAAAAATTGAAATTTCGCAAAAATTATTCGTTTTTCTTGCTTTTTTCGGTCAAATCTCGATAAAATAAGGAAAATTAAGGGAAAAAAAGAGGAAAGAGATTGTAATTTTGCTAAAATTATTCGTTTTTCTTGCTTTTTTCGGTCAAATCTCGATAAAACAAGGAAAATTAACGGAAAAAAAGAGGATAAAAATTGAAATATCGCTAAAATTATTCGTTTTTCTTGCTTTTTTCGGTCAAATCTCGATAACAAGGAAAATTAACGGAAAAAAAGAGGATAAAAATTGAAATATCGCTAAAATTATTCGTTTTTCTTGCTTTTTTCGGTCAAATCTCGATAAAATAAGGAAAATTAAGGGAAAAAAAGAAGATAAAAATTGAAATTTCGCTAAAATTATTCGTTTTTCTTGCTTTTTTCGGTCAAATCTCGATAAAATAAGGAAAATTAAGGAAAAAAAGAGGAAAAAAATTGAAATTTCGCTAAAATTATTCGTTTTTCTTGCTTTTTTCGGTCAAATCTCGATAAAATAAGGAAAATTAAGGGAGAAAAAGAGGAAAGAGATTGAAATTTCGCTATAATTATTCGTTTTTCTTGCTTTTTTCGATGAAATCTCGATAAAATAAGGAAAATTAAGAGAAAAAAGAGGATTAAAATTGATATTTCGCTAAAATTATTCGTTTTTCTTGCTTTCTTTGGTCAAATCTCGTTAAATGAGGAGAATGTAGGAAAAAAAGAGAAAAAAATTGAAATTTCGCTATAATTATTCGTTTTTCTTGCTTTTTTCGGTCAAATCTCGATAAAATAAGGAAAATTAAGGGAAAAAAAGAGGAAAAAAATTGAAATTTCGCTAAAATTATTCGTTCTTCTTGCTTTTTTCGGTCAAATCTCGATAAAATAAAGAAAATAAAGGGAAAAAAAGAGGAAAAAAATTGAAATTTCGCTGAAATTATTCGTTTTTCTTGCCTTTTTCTGTCAAATCTCGATAAAATAAGGAAAATTAAGGGAAAAAAAGAGGAAAAAAATTGAAATTTCGCAAAAATTATTCGTTTTTCTTGCTTTTTTCGGTCAAATCTCGATAAAATAAGGAGAATTAAGGGAAAAAATGAGGAAAGAGATTGAAATTTCGCTAAAATTATTCGTTTTTCTTGCTTTTTTCGGTCAAATCTCGATAAAATAAGGAAAATTAAGGGAAAAAAAGAGGATAAAAATTGAAATTTCGCAAAAATTATTCGTTTTTCTTGCTTTTTTCGGTCAAATCTCGATAAAATAAGGAAAATTAAGGGAAAAAAAGAGGAAAGAGATTGAAATTTCGCTAAAATTATTCGTTTTTCTTGCTTTTTTCGGTCAAATCTCGATAAAGTAAGGAAAATTAACGGAAAAAAAGAGGATAAAAATTGAAATATCGCTAAAATTATTCGTTTTTCTTGCTTTTTTCGGTCAAATCTCGATAAAATAAGGAAAATTAAGGGAAAAAAAGAGGAAAAAAATTGAAATTTCGCTAAAATTATTCGCTTTTCTTGCTTTTTTCGGTCAAATCTCGATAAAATAAGGAGAATTAAGGGAAAAAAGAGGATAAAAATTGAAATTTCGCTAAAATTATTCGTTTTTCTTGCTTTTTGCGGTCAAATCTCGATAAAGTAAGGAAAATTAAGGGAAAAAAGAGGAAAAAAATTGAAATTTTGCTAAAATTGTACGTTTTTCTTGCTTTTTTCGGAACAAATCTCGATAAAATAAGGAAAATTAAGGGAAAAAAGAGGATAAAAATTGATATTTCGATAAAGTTATTCGTTTTTCTTGCTTTTTTCGGTCAAATCTCGATAAAATAAGGAAAATTAATGGAAAAAATAGGATAAAAATTGATATTTCGCTAAAATTATTCGTTTTTCTTGCTTTTTTCGGTCAAATCTCGATAAAATAAGGAAAATTAAGGGAAAAAAAGAGGAAAAAAATTGAAATTTCGCTATAATTATTCGTTTTTCTTGCCTTTTTCGGTCAAGTCTCGATAAAATAAGGAAAATTAAGGGAAAAAAAGAGGAAAAAAATTGAAATTTCTCTAAAATTATTCGTTTTTCTTGCTTTTTTCGGTCAAATCTCGATAAAATTAGGAAAATAAAGGGAAAAAAAGAGGAAAAAAATTGAAATTTCGCTAAAATTATTCGTTTTTCTTGCCTTTTTTGGTCAAATCTCGATAAAATAAGGAAAATTAAGGGAAAAAAAGAGGAAAAAAATTGAAATTTCGCAAAAATTATTCGTTTTTCTTGCTTTTTTCGGTCAAA
The DNA here is from genome assembly GCA_947579665.1 of Sympetrum striolatum. Lineage (NCBI taxonomy): Eukaryota > Metazoa > Arthropoda > Insecta > Odonata > Libellulidae > Sympetrum > Sympetrum striolatum. The sequence goes on from CANPUZ010000191.1 coordinate 29,341, forward strand.
TCTCGATAAAATAAGGAAAATTAAGGGAAAAAAAGAGGAAAGAGATTGAAATTTCGCTAAAATTATTCGTTTTTCTTGCTTTTTTCGGTCAAATCTCGATAACAAGGAAAATTAACGGAAAAAAAGAGGATAAAAATTGAAATATCGCTAAAATTATTCGTTTTTCTTGCTTTTTTCGGTCAAATCTCGATAAAATAAGGAAAATTAAGGGAAAAAAAGAAGATAAAAATTGAAATTTCGCTAAAATTATTCGTTTTTCTTGCTTTTTTCGGTCAAATCTCGATAAAATAAGGAAAATTAAGGAAAAAAAGAGGAAAAAAATTGAAATTTCGCTAAAATTATTCGTTTTTCTTGCTTTTTTCGGTCAAATCTCGATAAAATAAGGAAAATTAAGGGAGAAAAAGAGGAAAGAGATTGAAATTTCGCTATAATTATTCGTTTTTCTTGCTTTTTTCGATGAAATCTCGATAAAATAAGGAAAATTAAGAGAAAAAAGAGGATTAAAATTGATATTTCGCTAAAATTATTCGTTTTTCTTGCTTTCTTTGGTCAAATCTCGTTAAATGAGGAGAATGTAGGAAAAAAAGAGAAAAAAATTGAAATTTCGCTATAATTATTCGTTTTTCTTGCTTTTTTCGGTCAAATCTCGATAAAATAAGGAAAATTAAGGGAAAAAAAGAGGAAAAAAATTGAAATTTCGCTGAAATTATTCGTTTTTCTTGCCTTTTTCTGTCAAATCTCGATAAAATAAGGAAAATTAAGGGAAAAAAAGAGGAAAAAAATTGAAATTTCGCAAAAATTATTCGTTTTTCTTGCTTTTTTCGGTCAAATCTCGATAAAATAAGGAGAATTAAGGGAAAAAATGAGGAAAGAGATTGAAATTTCGCTAAAATTATTCGTTTTTCTTGCTTTTTTCGGTCAAATCTCGATAAAATAAGGAAAATTAAGGGAAAAAAAGAGGATAAAAATTGAAATTTCGCAAAAATTATTCGTTTTTCTTGCTTTTTTCGGTCAAATCTCGATAAAATAAGGAAAATTAAGGGAAAAAAAGAGGAAAGAGATTGAAATTTCGCTAAAATTATTCGTTTTTCTTGCTTTTTTCGGTCAAATCTCGATAAAGTAAGGAAAATTAACGGAAAAAAAGAGGATAAAAATTGAAATATCGCTAAAATTATTCGTTTTTCTTGCTTTTTTCGGTCAAATCTCGATAAAATAAGGAAAATTAAGGGAAAAAAAGAGGAAAAAAATTGAAATTTCGCTAAAATTATTCGTTCTTCTTGCTTTTTTCGGTCAAATCTCGATAAAATAAAGAAAATAAAGGGAAAAAAAGAGGAAAAAAATTGAAATTTCGCTGAAATTATTCGTTTTTCTTGCCTTTTTCGGTCAAATCTCGATAAAATAAGGAAAATTAAGGGAAAAAAAGAGGAAAAAATTTGAAATTTCGCGAAAATTATTCGTTTTTCTTGCTTTTTTCGGTCAAATCTCGATAAAATAAGGAAAATTATGGGAAAAAAGAAGATAAAAATTGATATATCGCTAAAATTATTCGTTTTTCTTGCTTTTTTCGGTCAAATGTCGATAAAATAAGGAAAATTAAGGGAAAAAAGAGGAAAAAAATGGAAATTTCGCTAAAATTATTCGTTTTTCTTGCTTTTTTCGGTCAAATCTCGATAAAAATAAGGAAAATTAAGGGAAAAAAAGAGGAAAAAAATTGAAATTTCGCTAAAATTATTCGTTTTTCTTGCTTTTTGCGGTTCAAATCTCGATAAAGTAAGGAAAATTAAGGGAAAAAAAGAGGAAAAAAATTAAAAATTTCGCTAAAATTATTCGTTTTTCTTGCTTTTTTCGGTCAAATCTCGATAAAATAAGGAAAATTAAGGCAAAAAAAGAGGAAAAAAATTGAAATTTCGCTAAAATTATTCGTTTTTCTTGCCTTTTTCGGTCAAATCTCGATAAAATAAGGAAAATTAAGGGAAAAAAGAGGATAAAAATTGATATTTCGCTAAAATTATTCGTTTTTCTTGCTTTTTCTGGTCAAATCTCGTTAAATGAGGAGAATGAATGAAAAAAAGAGGAAAAAAATTGAAATTTTGCTAAAATTATTCGTTTTTCTTGCTATTTTCGGTCAAATCTCGATAAAATAAGGAAAATTAAGGGAAAAAAAGAGGAAAAAAATTAAATTTCGCTAAAATTATACTTTTTTCTTGCTTTTTTCGGAACAAATCTCGATAAAATAAGGAAAATTAAGGGAACAAAGAGGATAAAAATTGATATTTCGATAAAGTTATTCGTTTTTCTTGATTTTTTCGGTCAAATCTCGATAAAATAAGGTAAATTAATGGAAAAAAGAGGATAAAAATTGATATTTCGCTAAAATTATTCGTTTTTCTTGCTTTTTTCGGTCAAATCTCGATAAAATAAGGAAAATTAAGGGAAAAAAAGAGGAAAAAAATTGAAATTTCGCTATAATTATTCGTTTTTCTTGCTTTTTTCGGTCAATTCTCGATAAAATAAGGAAAATTAAGGGAAAAAAAGAGGAAAAAAATTGAAATTTCGCCAAAATTATTCGTTTTTCTTGCTTTTTTCGGTCAAATCTCGATAAAATTAGGAAAATAAAGTGAAAAAAAGAGGAAAAAAATTGAAATTTCGCTAAAATTATTCGTTTTTCTTGCCGTTTTTGGTCAAATCTCGATAAACTAAGGAAAATTAAGGGAAAAAAAGAGGAAAAAAATTGAAATTTCGCAAAAATTATTCGTTTTTCTTGCTTTTTTCGGTCAAATCTCGATAAAATAAGGAAAATTAAGGGAAAAAAAGAGGAAAGAGATTGAAATTTTGCTAAAATTATTCGTTTTTCTTGCTTTTTTCGGTCAAATCTCGATAAAACAAGGAAAATTAACGGAAAAAAAGAGGATAAAAATTGAAATATCGCTAAAATTATTCATTTTTCTTGCTTTTTTCGGTCAAATCTCGATAAAATAAGGAAAATTAAGGGAAAAAAAGAAGATAAAAATTGAAATTTCGCTAAAATTATTCGTTTTTCTTGCTTTTTTCGGTCAAATCTCGATAAAATAAGGAAAATTAAGGAAAAAAAAGAGGAAAAAAATTGAAATTTCGCTAAAATTATTCGTTTTTCTTGCTTTTTTCGGTCAAATCTCGATAAAATAAGGAAAATTAAGGGAGAAAAAGAGGAAAGAGATTGAAATTTCGCTATAATTATTCGTTTTTCTTGCTTTTTTCGATGAAATCTCGATAAAATAAGGAAAATTAAGAGAAAAAAGAGGATTAAAATTGATATTTCGCTAAAATTATTCGTTTTTCTTGCTTTCTTTGGTCAAATCTCGTTAAATGAGGAGAATGAAAGAAAAAAAGAGAAAAAAATTAAAATTTCGCTATAATTATTCGTTTTTCTTGCTTTTTTCGGTCAAATCTCGATAAAATAAGGAAAATTAAGGGAAAAAAAGAGGAAAAAAATTGAAATTTCGCATAAATTATTCGTTCTTCTTGCTTTTTTCGGTCAAATCTCGATAAAATAAGGAAAATAAAGGGAAAAAAAGAGGAAAAAAATTGAAATTTCGCAAAAATTATTCGTTTTTCTTGCTTTTTTCGGTCAAATCTCGATAAAATAAGGAGAATTAAGGTAAAAAAAAGAGGAAAGAGATTGAAATTTCGCTAAAATTATTCGTTTTTCTTGCTTTTTTCGGTCAAATCTCGATAAAATAAGGAAAATTAAGGGAAAAAAAGAGGATAAAAATTGAAATTTCGCAAAAATTATTCGTTTTTCTTGCTTTTTTCGGTCAAATCTCGATAAAATAAGGAAAATTAAGGGAAAAAAAGAGGAAAGAGATTGAAATTTCGCTAAAATTATTCGTTTTTCTTGCTTTTTTCGGTCAAATCTCGATAAAACAAGGAAAATTAACGGAAAAAAAGAGGATAAAAATTGAAATATCGCTAAAATTATTCGTTTTTCTTGCTTTTTTCGGTCAAATCTCAATAAAATAAGGAAAATAAAGGGAAAAAAAGAAGATAAAAATTGAAATTTCGCTAAAATTATTCGTTTTTCTTGCTTTTTTCGGTCAAATCTCGATAAAATAAGGAAAATTAAGGAAAAAAAAGAGGAAAAAAATTGAAATTTCGCTAAAATTATTCGTTTTTCTTGCTTTTTTCGGTCAAATCTCGATAAAATAAGGAAAATTAAGGGAGAAAAAGAGGAAAAAAATTGAAATTTCGCTATAATTATTCGTTTTTCTTGCTTTTTTCGATGAAATCTCGATAAAATAAGGAAAATTAAGAGAAAAAAGAGGATAAAAATTGATATTTCGCTAAAATTATTCGTTTTTCTTGCTTTCTTTGGTCAAATCTCGTTAAATGAGGAGAATGAAGGAAAAAAGAGAAAAAATTGAAATTTCGCTATAATTATTCGTTTTTCTTGCTTTTTTCGGTCAAATCTCGATAAAATAAGGAAAATTAAGGGAAAAAAAGAGGAAAAAAATTGAAATTTCGCTAAAATTATTCGTTCTTCTTGCTTTTTTCGGTCAAATCTCGATAAAATAAAGAAAATAAAGGTAAAAAAGGAGGAAAAAAATTGAAATTTCGCTAAAATTATTCGCTTTTCTTGCTTTTTTCGGTCAAATCTCGATAAAATAAGGAGAATTAAGGGAAAAAAGAGGATAAAAATTGAAATTTCGCTAAAATTATTCGTTTTTCTTGCTTTTTGCGGTCAAATCTCGATAAAGTAAGGAAAATTAAGGGAAAAAAGAGGAAAAAAATTGAAATTTTGCTAAAATTGTACGTTTTTCTTGCTTTTTTCGGAACAAATCTCGATAAAATAAGGAAAATTAAGGGAAAAAAGAGGATAAAAATTGATATTTCGATAAAGTTATTCGTTTTTCTTGCTTTTTTCGGTCAAATCTCGATAAAATAAGGAAAATTAATGGAAAAAATAGGATAAAAATTGATATTTCGCTAAAATTATTCGTTTTTCTTGCTTTTTTCGGTCAAATCTCGATAAAATAAGGAAAATTAAGGGAAAAAAAGAGGAAAAAAATTGAAATTTCGCTAAAATTATTCGTTTTTCTTGCTTTTTTCGGTCAAATCTCGATAAAATAAGGAAAATTAAGGGAGAAAAAGAGGAAAAAAATTGAAATTTCGCTATAATTATTCGTTTTTCTTGCTTTTTTCGATGAAATCTCGATAAAATAAGGAAAATTAAGAGAAAAAAGAGGATAAAAATTGATATTTCGCTAAAATTATTCGTTTTTCTTGCTTTCTTTGGTCAAATCTCGTTAAATGAAGAGAATGAAGGAAAAAAAGAGAAAAAATTGAAATATCGCTATAATTATTCGTTTTTCTTGCTTTTTTCGGTCAAATCTCGATAAAATAAGGAAAATTAAGGGAGAAAAGAGGATAAAAAATGATATTTCGCTAAAATTATTCGTTTTTCTTGCTTTTTTTCGGTTAAATCTCGATAAAATAAGGAAAAATAAGGGAAAAAAGAGGAAAGAGATTGAAATTTCGCTAAAATTATTCGTTTTTCTTGCTTTTTTCGGTCAAATCTCGATAAAATAAAGAAAATTAAGGAAAAAAAGAGAAAAAAAATGGAAATTTCGCTAAAATTATTCGTTTTTCTTGCTTTTTTTCGGTCAAATCTCGTTAAATGAGGAGAATGAAGGAAAAAAGAGAAAAAATTGAAATTTCGCTATAATTATTCGTTTTTCTTGCTTTTTTCGGTCAAATCTCGATAAAATAAGGAAAATTAAGGGAACAAAGAGGATAAAAATTGATATTTCGATAAAGTTATTCGTTTTTCTTGCTTTTTTCGGTCAAATCTCGATAAAATAAGGTAAATTAATGGAAAAAAGAGGATAAAAATTGATATTTCGCTAAAATTATTCGTTTTTCTTGCTTTTTTCGGTCAAATCTCGATAAAATAAGGAAAATTAAGGGAAAAAAAGAGGAAAAAAATTGAAATTTCGCTATAATTATTCGTTTTTCTTGCTTTTTTCGGTCAATTCTCGATAAAATAAGGAAAATTAAGGGAAAAAAAGAGGAAAAAAATTGAAATTTCGCCAAAATTATTCGTTTTTCTTGCTTTTTTCGGTCAAATCTCGATAAAATTAGGAAAATAAAGTGAAAAAAAGAGGAAAAAAATTGAAATTTCGCTAAAATTATTCGTTTTTCTTGCCGTTTTTGGTCAAATCTCGATAAACTAAGGAAAATTAAGGGAAAAAAAGAGGAAAAAAATTGAAATTTCGCAAAAATTATTCGTTTTTCTTGCTTTTTTCGGTCAAATCTCGATAAAATAAGGAAAATTAAGGGAAAAAAAGAGGAAAGAGATTGAAATTTTGCTAAAATTATTCGTTTTTCTTGCTTTTTTCGGTCAAATCTCGATAAAACAAGGAAAATTAACGGAAAAAAAGAGGATAAAAATTGAAATATCGCTAAAATTATTCGTTTTTCTTGCTTTTTTCGGTCAAATCTCGATAAAATAAGGAAAATTAAGGGAAAAAAAGAAGATAAAAATTGAAATTTCGCTAAAATTATTCGTTTTTCTTGCTTTTTTCGGTCAAATCTCGATAAAATAAGGAAAATTAAGGAAAAAAAAGAGGAAAAAAATTGAAATTTCGCTAAAATTATTCGTTTTTCTTGCTTTTTTCGGTCAAATCTCGATAAAATAAGGAAAATTAAGGGAGAAAAAGAGGAAAGAGATTGAAATTTCGCTATAATTATTCGTTTTTCTTGCTTTTTTCGATGAAATCTCGATAAAATAAGGAAAATTAAGAGAAAAAAGAGGATTAAAATTGATATTTCGCTAAAATTATTCGTTTTTCTTGCTTTCTTTGGTCAAATCTCGTTAAATGAGGAGAATGAAAGAAAAAAAGAGAAAAAAATTAAAATTTCGCTATAATTATTCGTTTTTCTTGCTTTTTTCGGTCAAATCTCGATAAAATAAGGAAAATTAAGGGAAAAAAAGAGGAAAAAAATTGAAATTTCGCATAAATTATTCGTTCTTCTTGCTTTTTTCGGTCAAATCTCGATAAAATAAGGAAAATAAAGGGAAAAAAAGAGGAAAAAAATTGAAATTTCGCTGAAATTATTCGTTTTTCTTGCCTTTTTCTGTCAAATCTCGATAAAATAAGGAAAATTAAGGGAAAAAAAGAGGAAAAAAATTGAAATTTCGCAAAAATTATTCGTTTTTCTTGCTTTTTTCGGTCAAATCTCGATAAAATAAGGAAAATTAAGGGAAAAAAAGAGGAAAGAGATTGAAATTTCGCTAAAATTATTCGTTTTTCTTGCTTTTTTCGGTCAAATCTCGATAAAACAAGGAAAATTAACGGAAAAAAAGAGGATAAAAATTGAAATATCGCTAAAATTATTCGTTTTTCTTGCTTTTTTCGGTCAAATCTCAATAAAATAAGGAAAATAAAGGGAAAAAAAGAAGATAAAAATTGAAATTTCGCTAAAATTATTCGTTTTTCTTGCTTTTTTCGGTCAAATCTCGATAAAATAAGGAAAATTAAGGAAAAAAAAGAGGAAAAAAATTGAAATTTCGCTAAAATTATTCGTTTTTCTTGCTTTTTTCGGTCAAATCTCGATAAAATAAGGAAAATTAAGGGAGAAAAAGAGGAAAAAAATTGAAATTTCGCTATAATTATTCGTTTTTCTTGCTTTTTTCGATGAAATCTCGATAAAATAAGGAAAATTAAGAGAAAAAAGAGGATAAAAATTGATATTTCGCTAAAATTATTCGTTTTTCTTGCTTTCTTTGGTCAAATCTCGTTAAATGAGGAGAATGAAGGAAAAAAGAGAAAAAATTGAAATTTCGCTATAATTATTCGTTTTTCTTGCTTTTTTCGGTCAAATCTCGATAAAATAAGGAAAATTAAGGGAAAAAAAGAGGAAAAAAATTGAAATTTCGCTAAAATTATTCGTTCTTCTTGCTTTTTTCGGTCAAATCTCGATAAAATAAAGAAAATAAAGGTAAAAAAAGAGGAAAAAAATTGAAATTTCGCTGAAATTATTCGTTTTTCTTGCCTTTTTCGGTCAAATCTCGATAAAATAAGGAAAATTAAGGGAAAAAATGAGGAAAAAAATTGAAATTTCGCAAAAATTATTCGTTTTTCTTGCTTTTTTCGGTCAAATCTCGATAAAATAAGGAGAATTAAGGGATAAAAAGAGGAATGAGATTGAAATTTCGCTAAAATTATTCGTTTTTCTTGCTTTTTTCGGTCAAATCTCGATAAAATAAGGAAAATTAAGGGAAAAAAAGAGGATAAAAATTGAAATTTCGCTAAAATTATTCGTTTTTCTTGCTTTTTTCGGTCAAATCTCGATAAAACAAGGAAAATTAAGGGAAAAAAAGAGGTAAAAAATAAAAATTTTGCTAAAATTATTCGTTTTTCTTGCTTTTTTCGGTCAAATCTTGATAAAATAAGGAAAATTAAGGGAAAAAAAGAGGAAAAAATTTGAAATTTCGCGAAAATTATTCGTTTTTCTTGCTTTTTTCGGTCGAATCTCGATAAAACAAGGAAAAGTAAGGGAAAAAAAGAGGATAAAAATTGAAATTTCGCTAAAATTATTCATTTTTCTTGCTTTTTTCGGTCAAATCTCGATAAAATAAGGAAAATTAACGGAAAAAAAGAGGAAAAAAATTGAAATTTCGCTATAATTATTCGTTTTTCTTGCTTTTTTCGGTCAATTCTCGATAAAATAAGGAAAATTAAGGGAAAAAAAGAGGAAAAAAATTGAAATTTCGCCAAAATTATTCGTTTTTCTTGCTTTTTTCGGTCAAATCTCGATAAAATTAGGAAAATAAAGTGAAAAAAAGAGGAAAAAAATTGAAATTTCGCTAAAATTATTCGTTTTTCTTGCCTTTTTTGGTCAAATCTCGATAAAATAAGGAAAATTAAGGGAAAAAAAGAGGAAAAAAATTGAAATTTCGCAAAAATTATTCGTTTTTCTTGCTTTTTTCGGTCAAATCTCGATAAAATAAGGAAAATTAAGGGAAAAAAAGAGGAAAGAGATTGAAATTTCGCTAAAATTATTCGTTTTTCTTGCTTTTTTCGGTCAAATCTCGATAAAACAAGGAAAATTAACGGAAAAAAAGAGGATAAAAATTGAAATATCGCTAAAATTATTCGTTTTTCTTGCTTTTTTCGGTCAAATCTCGATAAAATAAGGAAAATTAAGGGAAAAAAAGAAGATAAAAATTGAAATTTCGCTAAAATTATTCGTTTTTCTTGCTTTTTTCGGTCAAATCTCGATAAAATAAGGAAAATTAAGGAAAAAAAAGAGGAAAAAAATTGAAATTTCGCTAAAATTATTCGTTTTTCTTGCTTTTTTCGGTCAAATCTCGATAAAATAAGGAAAATTAAGGGAGAAAAAGAGGAAAGAGATTGAAATTTCGCTATAATTATTCGTTTTTCTTGCTTTTTTCGATGAAATCTCGATAAAATAAGGAAAATTAAGAGAAAAAAGAGGATTAAAATTGATATTTCGCTAAAATTATTCGTTTTTCTTGCTTTTTTCGGTCAAATCTCGATAAAACAAGGAAAATTAAGGGAAAAAAAGAGGTAAAAAATAAAAATTTTGCTAAAATTATTCGTTTTTCTTGCTTTTTTCGGTCAAATCTTGATAAAATAAGGAAAATTAAGGGAAAAAAAGAGGAAAAAATTTGAAATTTCGCGAAAATTATTCGTTTTTCTTGCTTTTTTCGGTCAAATCTCGATAAAACAAGGAAAAGTAAGGGAAAAAAAGAGGATAAAAATTGAAATTTCGCTAAAATTATTCATTTTTCTTGCTTTTTTCGGTCAAATCTCGATAAAATAAGGAAAATTAACGGAAAAAAAGAGGAAAAAAATTGAAATTTCGCTAAAATTATTCGTTTTTCTTGCTTTATTCGGTCAAATCTCGATAAAATAAGGAAAATTAAGGGAAAAAAAGAGGAAAAAAATTGAAATTTCGCTATAATGATTCGTTTTTCTTGCTTTTTTCGATGAAATCTCGATAAAATAAGGAAAATTAAGGGAAAAAAGAGGATAAAAATTGATATTTCGCTAAAATTATTCGTTTTTCTTGCTTTTTTCGGTCAAATCTCGTTAAATGAGGAGAATGAAGAAAAAAAAGAGGAAAAAAATTGAAATTTTGCAAAAATTATTCGTTTTTCTTGCTTTTTTCGGTCAAATCTCGATAAAATAAGGAAAATTAAGGGAAAAAAAGAGGAAAGAGATTGAAATTTCGCTAAAATTATTCGTTTTTCTTGCTTTTTTCGGTCAAATCTCGAAAAAAACAAGGAAAATTAACGGAAAAAAAGAGGATAAAAATTGAAATATCGCTAAAATTATTCGTTTTTCTTGCTTTTTTCGGTCAAATCTCGATAAAATAAGGAAAATTAAGGGAAAAAAGAAGATAAAAATTGAAATTTCGCTAAAATTATTCGTTTTTCTTGCTTTTTTCGGTCAAATCTCGATAAAATAAGGAAAATTAAGGAAAAAAAAGAGGAAAAAAATTGAAATTTCGCTAAAATTATTCGTTTTTCTTGCTTTTTTCGGTCAAATCTCGATAAAATAAGGAAAATTAAGGGAGAAAAAGAGGAAAGAGATTGAAATTTCGCTATAATTATTCGTTTTTCTTGCTTTTTTTGATGAAATCTCGATATAATAAGGAAAATTAAGAGAAAAAAGAGGATTAAAATTGATATTTCGCTAAAATTATTCGTTTTTCTTGCTTTCTTTGGTCAAATCTCGTTAAATGAGGAGAATGAAGGAAAAAAAGAGAAAAAAATTGAAATTTCGCTATAATTATTCGTTTTTCTTGCTTTTTTCGGTCAAATCTCGATAAAATAAGGCAAATTAAGGAAAAAAAAGAGGAAAAAAATTGAAATTTCGCATAAATTATTCGTTCTTCTTGCTTTTTTCGGTCAAATCTCGATAAAATAAGGAAAATAAAGGGAAAAAAAGAGGAAAAAAATTGAAATTTCGCTGAAATTATTCGTTTTTCTTGCCTTTTTCTGTCAAATCTCGATAAAATAAGGAAAATTAAGGGAAAAAAAGAGGAAAAAAATTGAAATTTCGCAAAAATTATTCGTTTTTCTTGCTTTTTTCGGTCAAATCTCGATAAAATAAGGAGAATTAAGGGAAAAAAAGAGGAAAGAGATTGAAATTTCGCTAAAATTATTCGTTTTTCTTGCTTTTTTCGGTCAAATCTCGATAAAATAAGGAAAATTAAGGGAAAAAAAGAGGATAAAAATTGAAATTTCGCAAAAATTATTCGTTTTTCTTGCTTTTTTCGGTCAAATCTCGATAAAATAAGGAAAATTAAGGGAAAAAAAGAGGAAAGAGATTGAAATTTCGCTAAAATTATTCGTTTTTCTTGCTTTTTTCGGTCAAATCTCGATAAAACAAGGAAAATTAACGGAAAAAAAGAGGATAAAAATTGAAATATCGCTAAAATTATTCGTTTTTCTTGCTTTTTTCGGTCAAATCTCAATAAAATAAGGAAAATTAAGGGAAAAAAAGAAGATAAAAATTGAAATTTCGCTAAAATTATTCGTTTTTCTTGCTTTTTTCGGTCAAATCTCGATAAAATAAGGAAAATTAAGGAAAAAAAAGAGGAAAAAAATTGAAATTTCGCTAAAATTATTCGTTTTTCTTGCTTTTTTCGGTCAAATCTCGATAAAATAAGGAAAATTAAGGGAGAAAAAGAGGAAAAAAATTGAAATTTCGCTATAATTATTCGTTTTTCTTGCTTTTTTCGATGAAATCTCGATAAAATAAGGAAAATTAAGAGAAAAAAGAGGATAAAAATTGATATTTCGCTAAGATTATTCGTTTTTCTTGCTTTCTTTGGTCAAATCTCGTTAAATGAGGAGAATGAAGGAAAAAAAGAGAAAAAATTGAAATTTCGCTATAATTATTCGTTTTTCTTGCTTTTTTCGGTCAAATCTCGATAAAATAAGGAAAATTAAGGGAAAAAAAGAGGAAAAAAATTGAAATTTCGCTAAAATTATTCGTTCTTCTTGCTTTTTTCGGTCAAATCTCGATAAAATAAAGAAAATAAAGGTAAAAAAGAGGAAAAAAATTGAAATTTCGCTGAAATTATTCGTTTTTCTTGCCTTTTTCGGTCAAATCTCGATAAAATAAGGAAAATTAAGGGAAAAAAAGAGGAAAAAAATTGAAATTTCGCAAAAATTATTCGTTTTTCTTGCTTTTTTCGGTCAAATCTCGATAAAATAAGGAGAATTAAGGGAAAAAAAGAGGAATGAGATTGAAATTTCGCTAAAATTATTCGTTTTTCTTGCTTTTTTCGGTCAAATCTCGATAAAATAAGGAAAATTAAGGGAAAAAAAGAGGATAAAAATTGAAATTTCGCTAAAATTATTCGTTTTTCTTGCTTTTTTCGGTCAAATCTCGATAAAACAAGGAAAATTAAGGGAAAAAAAGAGGTAAAAAATAAAAATTTTGCTAAAATTATTCGTTTTTCTTGCTTTTTTCGGTCAAATCTTGATAAAATAAGGAAAATTAAGGGAAAAAAAGAGGAAAAAATTTGAAATTTCGCGAAAATTATTCGTTTTTCTTGCTTTTTTCGGTCAAATCTCGATAAAATAAGGAAAATTAAGGGAAAAAAAGAGGATAAAAATTGAAATTTCGCAAAAATTATTCGTTTTTCATGCTTTTTTCGGTCAAATCTCGATAAAACAAGGAAAATTAACGGAAAAAAAGAGGATAAAAATTGAAATATCGCTAAAATTATTCGTTTTTCTTGCTTTTTTCGGTCAAATCTCGATAAAATAAGGAAAATTAAGGGAAAAAAAGAGGAAAGAGATTGAAATTTCGCTAAAATTATTCGTTTTTTTTGCTTTTTTCGGTCAAATCTCGATAAAACAAGGAAAATTAACGGAAAAAAAGAGGATAAAAATTGAAATATCGCTAAAATTATTCGTTTTTCTTGCTTTTTTCGGTCAAATCTCGATAAAATAAGGAAAATTAAGGGAAAAAAAGAAGATAAAAATTGAAATTTCGCTAAAATTATTCGTTTTTCTTGCTTTTTTCGGTCAAATCTCGATAAAATAAGGTAAATTAAGGAAAAAAAAGAGGAAAAAAATTGAAATTTCGCTAAAATTATTCGTTTTTCTTGCTTTTTTCGGTCAAATCTCGATAAAATAAGGAAAATTAAGGGAGAAAAAGAGGAAAGAGATTGAAATTTCGCTATAATTATTCGTTTTTCTTGCTTTTTTTGATGAAATCTAGATATAATAAGGAAAATTAAGAGAAAAAAGAGGATTAAAATTGATATTTCGCTAAAATTATTCGTTTTTCTTGCTTTCTTTGGTCAAATCTCGTTAAATGAGGAGAATGAAGGAAAAAAAGAGAAAAAAATTGAAATTTCGCTATAATTATTCGTTTTTCTTGCTTTTTTCGGTCAAATCTCGATAAAATAATGAAAATAAAGGGAAAAAAAGAGGAAAAAAATTGAAATTTCGCTGAAATTATTCGTTTTTCTTGCCTTTTTCTGTCAAATCTCGATAAAATAAGGAAAATTAAGGGAAAAAAAGAGGAAAAAAATTGAAATTTCGCAAAAATTATTCGTTTTTCTTGCTTTTTTCGGTCAAATCTCGATAAAATAAGGAGAATTAAGGGAAAAAAAGAGGAAAGAGATTGAAATTTCGCTAAAATTATTCGTTTTTCTTGCTTTTTTCGGTCAAATCTCGATAAAATAAGGAAAATTAAGGGAAAAAAAGAGGATAAAAATTGAAATTTCGCAAAAATTATTCGTTTTTCTTGCTTTTTTCGGTCAAATCTCGATAAAATAAGGAAAATTAAGGGAAAAAAAGAGGAAAGAGATTGAAATTTCGCTAAAATTATTCGTTTTTCTTGCTTTTTTCGGTCAAATCTCGATAAAACAAGGAAAATTAACGGAAAAAAAGAGGATAAAAATTGAAATATCGCTAAAATTATTCGTTTTTCTTGCTTTTTTCGGTCAAATCTCAATAAAATAAGGAAAATTAAGGGAAAAAAAGAAGATAAAAATTGAAATTTCGCTAAAATTATTCGTTTTTCTTGCTTTTTTCGGTCAAATCTCGATAAAATAAGGAAAATTAAGGAAAAAAAAGAGGAAAAAAATTGAAATTTCGCTAAAATTATTCGTTTTTCTTGCTTTTTTCGGTCAAATCTCGATAAAATAAGGAAAATTAAGGGAGAAAAAGAGGAAAAAAATTGAAATTTCGCTATAATTATTCGTTTTTCTTGCTTTTTTCGATGAAATCTCGATAAAATAAGGAAAATTAAGAGAAAAAAGAGGATAAAAATTGATATTTCGCTAAAATTATTCGTTTTTCTTGCTTTCTTTGGTCAAATCTCGTTAAATGAGGAGAATGAAGGAAAAAAAGAGAAAAAATTGAAATTTCGCTATAATTATTCGTTTTTCTTGCTTTTTTCGGTCAAATCTCGATAAAATAAGGAAAATTAAGGGAAAAAAAGAGGAAAAAAATTGAAATTTCGCTAAAATTATTCGTTCTTCTTGCTTTTTTCGGTCAAATCTCGATAAAATAAAGAAAATAAAGGTAAAAAAAGAGGAAAAAAATTGAAATTTCGCTGAAATTATTCGTTTTTCTTGCCTTTTTCGGTCAAATCTCGATAAAATAAGGAAAATTAAGGGAAAAAAAGAGGAAAAAAATTGAAATTTCGCAAAAATTATTCGTTTTTCTTGCTTTTTTCGGTCAAATCTCGATAAAATAAGGAGAATTAAGGGAAAAAAAGAGGAATGAGATTGAAATTTCGCTAAAATTATTCGTTTTTCTTGCTTTTTTTCGGTCAAATCTCGATAAAATAAGGAAAATTAAGGGAAAAAAAGAGGATAAAAATTGAAATTTCGCTAAAATTATTCGTTTTTCTTGCTTTTTTCGGTCAAATCTCGATAAAACAAGGAAAATTAAGGGAAAAAAAGAGGTAAAAAATAAAAATTTTGCTAAAATTATTCGTTTTTCTTGCTTTTTTCGGTCAAATCTTGATAAAATAAGGAAAATTAAGGGAAAAAAAGAGGAAAAAATTTGAAATTTCGCGAAAATTATTCGTTTTTCTTGCTTTTTTCGGTCAAATCTCGATAAAACAAGGAAAAGTAAGGGAAAAAAAGAGGATAAAAATTGAAATTTCGCTAAAATTATTCATTTTTCTTGCTTTTTTCGGTCAAATCTCGATACAATAAGGAAAATTAACGGAAAAAAAGAGGAAAAAAATTGAAATTTCGCTAAAATTATTCGTTTTTCTTGCTTTATTCGTTCAAATCTCGATAAAATAAGGAAAATTAAGGGAAAAAAAGAGGAAAAAAATTGAAATTTCGCTATAATGATTCGTTTTTCTTGCTTTTTTCGATGAAATCTCGATAAAATAAGGAAAATTAAGGGAAAAAAGAGGATAAAAATTGATATTTCGCTAAAATTATTCGTTTTTCTTGCTTTTTTCGGTCAAATCTCGTTAAATGAGGAGAATGAAGGAAAAAAAGAGGAAAAAAATTGAAATTTTGCAAAAATTATTCGTTTTTCTTGCTTTTTTCGATCAAATCTCGATAAAATAAGGAAAATTAAGGGAAAAAAAGAGGAAAAAAATTGAAATTTCGCTAAAATTATTCGTTTTTCTTGCTTTTTTCGGTCAAATCTCGATAAAGCAGGGAAAATTAAGGGAAAAAAAGAGGTAAAAAATAGAATTTTCGCTAAGATTATTCGTTTTTTCTTGCTTTATTCGGTCAAATCTCGATAAAATAAGGAAAATTAAGGGAAAAAAAGAGGATAAAAATTGAAATTTCGCTAAAATTATTCGTTTCTTTTGCTTTTTTCGGTCAAACCTCGATAATATAAGGAAAATTAAGGGAAAAAAAGAGGAAAAAAATTGAAATTTCGCTAAAATTATTCGTTTTTCTTGCTTTTTTCGGTCAAATCTCGATAAAATAAGGAAAATTAACGGAAAAAAAGAGGAAAAAAATTGAAATTTCGCTATAATTATTCGTTTTTCTTGCTTTTTTCGATGAAATCTCGATAAAATAAGGAAAATTAAGGGAAAAAAGAGGATAAAAATTGAAATTTCGCTAAAATTATTCGTTTTTCTTGCTTTTTTCGGTCAAATCTCGATAAAATAAGGAAAATTTAGGGAAAAAAAGAGGAAAAAAATTGAAATTTCGCTAAAATTATTCGTTTTTCTTGCTTTTTTCGGTCAAATCTCGATAAAATAAGGAAAATAAAGCGAAGAAAAGAGGAAAAAAATTGAAATTTCGATAAAATTATTCGTTTTTCTTGCCTTTTTCGGTCAAATCTCGATAAAATAAGGAAAATTAAGGGAAAAAAAGAGGAAAAAAATTGAAATTTCGCAAATATTATTCGTTTTTCTTGCATTTTTCGGTCAAATCTCGATAAAATAAGGAAAATAAAGGGAAAAAAAGAGGAAAAAAATTGAAATTTCGCTATAATTATTCGTTTTTCTTGCTTTTTTCGATGAAATCTCGATAAAATAAGGAAAATTAAGGGAAAAAAAGAGGAAAAAAATTGAAATTTCGCTAAAATTATTCGTTTTTCTTGCTTTTTTCGGTCAAATCTCGACAAAATAAGGAAAATAAAGGGAAAAAAAGAGGAAAAAAATTGAAATTTCGCTAAAATTATTCGTTTTTCTTGCCTTTTTCGGTCAAATCTCGATAAAATAAGGAAAATTAAGGGAAAAAAAGAGGAAAAAAATTGAAATTTCGCTATAATTATTCGTTTTTCTTGCTTTTTTCGATGAAATCTCGATAAAATAAGGAAAATTAAGGGAAAAAAGAGGATAAAAATTGATATTTCGCTAAAATTATTCGTTTTTCTTGCTTTTTTCGGTTAAATCTCGATAAAATAAGGAAAAATAAGGGAAAAAAGAGGAAAGAGATTGAAATTTCGCTAAAATTATTCGTTTTTCTTGCTTTTTTCGGTCAAATCTCGATAAAATAAAGAAAATTAAGGAAAAAAAGAGAAAAAAAAATGGAAATTTCGCTAAAATTATTCGTTTTTCTTGCTTTTTTTCGGTCAAATCTCGTAAAATGAGGAGAATGAAGGGAAAAAAAGTGGTAAAAAATAGAAATTTTGCTAAAATTATTCGTTTTTCTTGCTTTTTTCGGTCAAATCTCGATAATATAAGGAAAATTAAGGAAAAAAAAGAGGAAAAAAAAGAGGAAAAAAAATTGAAATTTCGCTAAAATTATTCGTTTTTCTTGCTTTTTTCGGTCAAATCTCGATAAAATAAGGAAAATTTAGGGAAAAAAAGAGGAAAAAAATTGAAATTTCGCAAAAATTATTCGTTTTTCTTGCTTTTTTCGGTCAAATCTCGATAAAATAAGGAAAATTAAGGGAAAAAAAGAGGAAAGAGATTGAAATTTCGCTAAAATTATTCGTTTTTCTTGCTTTTTTCGGTCAAATCTCGATAAAACAAGGAAAATTAACGGAAAAAAAGAGGATAAAAATTGAAATATCGCTAAAATTATTCGTTTTTCTTGCTTTTTTCGGTCAAATCTCGATAAAATTAGGAAAATTAAGGGAAAAAAAGAAGATAAAAATTGAAATTTCGCTAAAATTATTCGTTTTTCTTGCTTTTTTCGGTCAAATCTCGATAAAATAAGGAAAATTAAGGAAAAAAAAGAGGAAAAAAATTGAAATTTCGCTAAAATTATTCGTTTTTCTTGCTTTTTTCGGTCAAATCTCGATAAAATAAGGAAAATTAAGGGAGAAAAAGAAGAAAGAGATTGAAATTTCGCTATAATTATTCGTTTTTCTTGCTTTTTTCGATGAAATCTCGATAAAATAAGGAAAATTAAGAGAAAAAAGAGGATTAAAATTGATATTTCGCTAAAATTATTCGTTTTTCTTGCTTTTTTCGGTCAAATCTCGATAAAACAAGGAAAATTAAGGGAAAAAAAGAGGTAAAAAATAAAAATTTTGCTAAAATTATTCGTTTTTCTTGCTTTTTTCGGTCAAATCTTGATAAAATAAGGAAAATTAAGGGAAAAAAAGAGGAAAAAATTTGAAATTTCGCGAAAATTATTCGTTTTTCTTGCTTTTTTCGGTCAAATCTCGATAAAACAAGGAAAAGTAAGGGAAAAAAAGAGGATAAAAATTGAAATTTCGCTAAAATTATTCATTTTTCTTGCTTTTTTCGGTCAAATCTCGATAAAATAAGGAAAATTAACGGAAAAAAAGAGGAAAAAAATTGAAATTTCGCTAAAATTATTCGTTTTTCTTGCTTTATTCGGTCAAATCTCGATAAAATAAGGAAAATTAAGGGAAAAAAAGAGGAAAAAAATTGAAATTTCGCTATAATGATTCGTTTTTCTTGCTTTTTTCGATGAAATCTCGATAAAATAAGGAAAATTAAGGGAAAAAAGAGGATAAAAATTGATATTTCGCTAAAATTATTCGTTTTTCTTGCTTTTTTCGGTCAAATCTCGTTAAATGAGGAGAATGAAGAAAAAAAAGAGGAAAAAAATTGAAATTTTGAAAAAATTATTCGTTTTTCTTGCTTTTTTCGGTCAAATCTCGATAAAATAAGGAAAATTAAGGGAAAAAAAGAGGAAAGAGATTGAAATTTCGCTAAAATTATTCGTTTTTCTTGCTTTTTTCGGTCAAATCTCGAAAAAAACAAGGAAAATTAACGGAAAAAAAGAGGATAAAAATTGAAATATCGCTAAAATTATTCGTTTTTCTTGCTTTTTTCGGTCAAATCTCGATAAAATAAGGAAAATTAAGGGAAAAAAGAAGATAAAAATTGAAATTTCGCTAAAATTATTCGTTTTTCTTGCTTTTTTCGGTCAAATCTCGATAAAATAAGGAAAATTAAGGAAAAAAAAGAGGAAAAAAATTGAAATTTCGCTAAAATTATTCGTTTTTCTTGCTTTTTTCGGTCAAATCTCGATAAAATAAGGAAAATTAAGGGAGAAAAAGAGGAAAGAGATTGAAATTTCGCTATAATTATTCGTTTTTCTTGCTTTTTTTGATGAAATCTCGATATAATAAGGAAAATTAAGAGAAAAAAGAGGATTAAAATTGATATTTCGCTAAAATTATTCGTTTTTCTTGCTTTCTTTGGTCAAATCTCGTTAAATGAGGAGAATGAAGGAAAAAAAGAGAAAAAAATTGAAATTTCGCTATAATTATTCGTTTTTCTTGCTTTTTTCGGTCAAATCTCGATAAAATAAGGCAAATTAAGGAAAAAAAAGAGGAAAAAAATTGAAATTTCGCATAAATTATTCGTTCTTCTTGCTTTTTTCGGTCAAATCTCGATAAAATAAGGAAAATAAAGGGAAAAAAAGAGGAAAAAAATTGAAATTTCGCTGAAATTATTCGTTTTTCTTGCCTTTTTCTGTCAAATCTCGATAAAATAAGGAAAATTAAGGGAAAAAAAGAGGAAAAAAATTGAAATTTCGCAAAAATTATTCGTTTTTCTTGCTTTTTTCGGTCAAATCTCGATAAAATTAGGAGAATTAAGGGAAAAAAAGAGGAAAGAGATTGAAATTTCGCTAAAATTATTCGTTTTTCTTGCTTTTTTTCGGTCAAATCTCGATAAAATAAGGAAAATTAAGGGAAAAAAAGAGGATAAAAATTGAAATTTCGCAAAAATTATTCGTTTTTCTTGCTTTTTTCGGTCAAATCTCGATAAAATAAGGAAAATTAAGGGAAAAAAAGAGGAAAGAGATTGAAATTTCGCTAAAATTATTCGTTTTTCTTGCTTTTTTCGGTCAAATCTCGATAAAACAAGGAAAATTAACGGAAAAAAAGAGGATAAAAATTGAAATATCGCTAAAATTATTCGTTTTTCTTGCTTTTTTCGGTCAAATCTCAATAAAATAAGGAAAATTAAGGGAAAAAAAGAAGATAAAAATTGAAATTTCGCTAAAATTATTCGTTTTTCTTGCTTTTTTCGGTCAAATCTCGATAAAATAAGGAAAATTAAGGAAAAAAAAGAGGAAAAAAATTGAAATTTCGCTAAAATTATTCGTTTTTCTTGCTTTTTTTGGTCAAATCTCGATAAAATAAGGAAAATTAAGGGAGAAAAAGAGGAAAAAAATTGAAATTTCGCTATAATTATTCGTTTTTCTTGCTTTTTTCGATGAAATCTCGATAAAATAAGGAAAATTAAGAGAAAAAAGAGGATAAAAATTGATATTTCGCTAAAATTATTCGTTTTTCTTGCTTTCTTTGGTCAAATCTCGTTAAATGAGGAGAATGAAGGAAAAAAAGAGAAAAAATTGAAATTTCGCTATAATTATTCGTTTTTCTTGCTTTTTTCGGTCAAATCTCGATAAAATAAGGAAAATTAAGGGAAAAAAAGAGGAAAAAAATTGAAATTTCGCTAAAATTATTCGTTCTTCTTGCTTTTTTCGGTCAAATCTCGATAAAATAAAGAAAATAAAGGTAAAAAAGAGGAAAAAAATTGAAATTTCGCTGAAATTATTCGTTTTTCTTGCCTTTTTCGGTCAAATCTCGATAAAATAAGGAAAATTAAGGGAAAAAAAGAGGAAAAAAATTGAAATTTCGCAAAAATTATTCGTTTTTCTTGCTTTTTTCGGTCAAATCTCGATAAAATAAGGAGAATTAAGGGAAAAAAAGAGGAATGAGATTGAAATTTCGCTAAAATTATTCGTTTTTCTTGCTTTTTTCGGTCAAATCTCGATAAAATAAGGAAAATTAAGGGAAAAAAAGAGGATAAAAATTGAAATTTCGCTAAAATTATTCGTTTTTCTTGCTTTTTTTCGGTCAAATCTCGATAAAACAAGGAAAATTAAGGGAAAAAAAGAGGGTAAAAAATAAAAATTTTGCTAAAATTATTCGTTTTTCTTGCTTTTTTCGGTCAAATCTTGATAAAATAAGGAAAATTAAGAGAAAAAAAGAGGAAAAAATTTGAAATTTCGCGAAAATTATTCGTTTTTCTTGCTTTTTTCGGTCAAATCTCGATAAAATAAGGAAAATTAAGGGAAAAAAAGAGGATAAAAATTGAAATTTCGCAAAAATTATTCGTTTTTCATGCTTTTTTCGGTCAAATCTCGATAAAACAAGGAAAATTAACGGAAAAAAAGAGGATAAAAATTGAAATATCGCTAAAATTATTCGTTTTTCTTGCTTTTTTCGGTCAAATCTCGATAAAATAAGGAAAATTAAGGGAAAAAAAGAGGAAAGAGATTGAAATTTCGCTAAAATTATTCGTTTTTTTTGCTTTTTTCGGTCAAATCTCGATAAAACAAGGAAAATTAACGGAAAAAAGAGGATAAAAATTGAAATATCGCTAAAATTATTCGTTTTTCTTGCTTTTTTCGGTCAAATCTCGATAAAATAAGGAAAATTAAGGGAAAAAAAGAAGATAAAAATTGAAATTTCGCTAAAATTATTCGTTTTTCTTGCTTTTTTCGGTCAAATCTCGATAAAATAAGGTAAATTAAGGAAAAAAAAGAGGAAAAAAATTGAAATTTCGCTAAAATTATTCGTTTTTCTTGCTTTTTTCGGTCAAATCTCGATAAAATAAGGAAAATTAAGGGAGAAAAAGAGGAAAGAGATTGAAATTTCGCTATAATTATTCGTTTTTCTTGCTTTTTTTGATGAAATCTCGATATAATAAGGAAAATTAAGAGAAAAAAGAGGATTAAAATTGATATTTCGCTAAAATTATTCGTTTTTCTTGCTTTCTTTGGTCAAATCTCGTTAAATGAGGAGAATGAAGGAAAAAAAGAGAAAAAAATTGAAATTTCGCTATAATTATTCGTTTTTCTTGCTTTTTTCGGTCAAATCTCGATAAAATAATGAAAATAAAGGGAAAAAAAGAGGAAAAAAATTGAAATTTCGCTGAAATTATTCGTTTTTCTTGCCTTTTTCTGTCAAATCTCGATAAAATAAGGAAAATTAAGGGAAAAAAAGAGGAAAAAAATTGAAATTTCGCAAAAATTATTCGTTTTTCTTGCTTTTTTCGGTCAAATCTCGATAAAATAAGGAGAATTAAGGGAAAAAAAGAGGAAAGAGATTGAAATTTCGCTAAAATTATTCGTTTTTCTTGCTTTTTTCGGTCAAATCTCGATAAAATAAGGAAAATTAAGGGAAAAAAAGAGGATAAAAATTGAAATTTCGCAAAAATTATTCGTTTTTCTTGCTTTTTTCGGTCAAATCTCGATAAAATAAGGAAAATTAAGGGAAAAAAAGAGGAAAGAGATTGAAATTTCGCTAAAATTATTCGTTTTTCTTGCTTTTTTCGGTCAAATCTCGATAAAACAAGGAAAATTAACGGAAAAAAAGAGGATAAAAATTGAAATATCGCTAAAATTATTCGTTTTTCTTGCTTTTTTCGGTCAAATCTCAATAAAATAAGGAAAATTAAGGGAAAAAAAGAAGATAAAAATTGAAATTTCGCTAAAATTATTCGTTTTTCTTGCTTTTTTCGGTCAAATCTCGATAAAATAAGGAAAATTAAGGAAAAAAAAGAGGAAAAAAATTGAAATTTCGCTAAAATTATTCGTTTTTCTTGCTTTTTTCGGTCAAATCTCGATAAAATAAGGAAAATTAAGGGAGAAAAAGAGGAAAAAAATTGAAATTTCGCTATAATTATTCGTTTTTCTTGCTTTTTTCGATGAAATCTCGATAAAATAAGGAAAATTAAGAGAAAAAAGAGGATAAAAATTGATATTTCGCTAAAATTATTCGTTTTTCTTGCTTTCTTTGGTCAAATCTCGTTAAATGAGGAGAATGAAGGAAAAAAAGAGAAAAAATTGAAATTTCGCTATAATTATTCGTTTTTCTTGCTTTTTTCGGTCAAATCTCGATAAAATAAGGAAAATTAAGGGAAAAAAAGAGGAAAAAAATTGAAATTTCGCTAAAATTATTCGTTCTTCTTGCTTTTTTCGGTCAAATCTCGATAAAATAAAGAAAATAAAGGTAAAAAAAGAGGAAAAAAATTGAAATTTCGCTGAAATTATTCGTTTTTCTTGCCTTTTTCGGTCAAATCTCGATAAAATAAGGAAAATTAAGGGAAAAAAAGAGGAAAAAAATTGAAATTTCGCAAAAATTATTCGTTTTTCTTGCTTTTTTCGGTCAAATCTCGATAAAATAAGGAGAATTAAGGGAAAAAAAGAGGAATGAGATTGAAATTTCGCTAAAATTATTCGTTTTTCTTGCTTTTTTCGGTCAAATCTCGATAAAATAAGGAAAATTAAGGGAAAAAAAGAGGATAAAAATTGAAATTTCGCTAAAATTATTCGTTTTTCTTGCTTTTTTCGGTCAAATCTCGATAAAACAAGGAAAATTAAGGGAAAAAAAGAGGTAAAAAATAAAAATTTTGCTAAAATTATTCGTTTTTCTTGCTTTTTTCGGTCAGATCTTGATAAAATAAGGAAAATTAAGGGAAAAAAAGAGGAAAAAATTTGAAATTTCGCGAAAATTATTCGTTTTTCTTGCTTTTTTCGGTCAAATCTCGATAAAACAAGGAAAAGTAAGGGAAAAAAAGAGGATAAAAATTGAAATTTCGCTAAAATTATTCATTTTTCTTGCTTTTTTCGGTCAAATCTCGATAAAATAAGGAAAATTAACGGAAAAAAAGAGGAAAAAAATTGAAATTTCGCTAAAATTATTCGTTTTTCTTGCTTTATTCTGTCAAATCTCGATAAAATAAGGAAAATTAAGGGAAAAAAAGAGGAAAAAAATTGAAATTTCGCTATAATGATTCGTTTTTCTTGCTTTTTTCGATGAAATCTCGATAAAATAAGGAAAATTAAGGGAAAAAAGAGGATAAAAATTGATATTTCGCTAAAATTATTCGTTTTTCTTGCTTTTTTCGGTCAAATCTCGTTAAATGAGGAGAATGAAGGAAAAAAAGAGGAAAAAAATTGAAATTTTGCAAAAATTATTTGTTTTTCTTGCTTTTTTCGGTCAAATCTCGGTAAAATAAGGAAAATTAAGGGAAAAAAAGAGGAAAGAAATTGAAATTTCGCTAAAATTATTCGTTTTTCTTGCTTTTTTCGGTCAAATCTCGATAAAACAGGGAAAATTAAGGGAAAAAAAGAAGATAAAAATTGAAATTTCGCTAAAATTATTCGTTTTTCTTGCTTTTTTCGGTCAAATCTCGATAAAATAAGGAAAATTAAGGAAAAAAAAGAGGAAAAAAATTGAAATTTCGCTAAAATTATTCGTTTTTCTTGCTTTTTTCGGTCAAATCTCGATAAAATAAGGAAAATTAAGGGAGAAAAAGAGGAAAAAAATTGAAATTTCGCTATAATTATTCGTTTTTCTTGCTTTTTTCGATGAAATCTCGATAAAATAAGGAAAATTAAGAGAAAAAAGAGGATAAAAATTGATATTTCGCTAAAATTATTCGTTTTTCTTGCTTTCTTTGGTCAAATCTCGTTAAATGAGGAGAATGAAGGAAAAAAAGAGAAAAAATTGAAATTTCGCTATATTTATTCGTTTTTCTTGCTTTTTTCGGTCAAATCTCGATAAAATAAGGAAAATTAAGGGAAAAAAAGAGGAAAAAAAATTGAAATTTCGCTAAAATTATTCGTTCTTCTTGCTTTTTTCGGTCAAATCTCGATAAAATAAAGGTAAAAAAAGAGGAAAAAAATTGAAATTTCGCTGAAATTATTCGTTTTTCTTGCCTTTTTCGGTCAAATCTCGATAAAATAAGGAAAATTAAGGGAAAAAAAGAGGAAAAAAATTGAAATTTCGCAAAAATTATTCGTTTTTCTTGCTTTTTTCAGTCAAATCTCGATAAAATAAGGAGAATTAAGGGAAAAAAAGAGGAATGAGATTGAAATTTCGCTAAAATTATTCGTTTTTCTTGCTTTTTTCGGTCAAATCTCGATAAAATAAGGAAAATTAAGGGAAAAAAAGAGGATAAAAATTGAAATTTCGCTAAAATTATTCGTTTTTCTTGCTTTTTTCGGTCAAATCTCGATAAAACAAGGAAAATTAAGGGAAAAAAAGAGGTAAAAAATAAAAATTTTGCTAAAATTATTCGTTTTTCTTGCTTTTTTCGGTCAAATCTTGATAAAATAAGGAAAATTAAGGGAAAAAAAGAGGAAAAAATTTGAAATTTCGCGAAAATTATTCGTTTTTCTTGCTTTTTTCGGTCAAATCTCGATAAAACAAGGAAAAGTAAGGGAAAAAAAGAGGATAAAAATTGAAATTTCGCTAAAATTATTCATTTTTCTTGCTTTTTTCGGTCAAATCTCGATACAATAAGGAAAATTAACGGAAAAAAAGAGGAAAAAAATTGAAATTTCGCTAAAATTATTCGTTTTTCTTGCTTTATTCGGTCAAATCTCGATAAAATAAGGAAAATTAAGGGAAAAAAAGAGGAAAAAAATTGAAATTTCGCTATAATGATTCGTTTTTCTTGCTTTTTTCGATGAAATCTCGATAAAATAAGGAAAATTAAGGGAAAAAAAGAGGATAAAAATTGATATTTCGCTAAAATTATTCGTTTTTCTTGCTTTTTTCGGTCAAATCTCGTTAAATGAGGAGAATGAAGGAAAAAAAGAGGAAAAAAATTGAAATTTTGCAAAAATTATTCGTTTTTCTTGCTTTTTTCGGTCAAATCTCGATAAAATAAGGAAAATTAAGGGAAAAAAAGAGGAAAAAAATTGAAATTTCGCTAAAATTATTCGTTTTTCTTGCTTTTTTCGGTCAAATCTCGATAAAGCAGGGAAAATTAAGGGAAAAAAAGAGGTAAAAAATAGAATTTTCGCTAAGATTATTCGTTTTTTCTTGCTTTATTCGGTCAAATCTCGATAAAATAAGGAAAATTAAGGGAAAAAAAGAGGATAAAAATTGAAATTTCGCTAAAATTATTCGTTTCTTTTGCTTTTTTCGGTCAAATCTCGATAATATAAGGAAAATTAAGGGAAAAAAAGAGGAAAAAAATTGAAATTTCGCTAAAATTATTCGTTTTTCTTGCTTTTTTCGGTCAAATCTCGATAAAATAAGGAATATTTAGGGAAAAAAAGAGGAAAAAAATTGAAATTTCGCTATAATTATTCGTTTTTCTTGCTTTTTTCGATGAAATCTCGATAAAATAAGGAAAATTAAGGGAAAAAAGAGGATAAAAATAGAAATTTCGCTAAAATTATTCGTTTTTCTTGCTTTTTTCGGTCAAATCTCGATAAAATAAGGAAAATTTAGGGAAAAAAAGAGGAAAAAAATTGAAATTTCGCTAAAATTATTCGTTTTTCTTGCTTTTTTCGGTCAAATCTCGATAAAATAAGGAAAATAAAGCGAAGAAAAGAGGAAAAAAATTGAAATTTCGATAAAATTATTCGTTTTTCTTGCCTTTTTCGGTCAAATCTCGATAAAATAAGGAAAATTAAGGGAAAAAAAGAGGAAAAAAATTGAAATTTCGCAAATATTATTCGTTTTTCTTGCATTTTTCGGTCAAATCTCGATAAAATAAGGAAAATAAAGGGAAAAAAAGAGGAAAAAAATTGAAATTTCGCTATAATTATTCGTTTTTCTTGCTTTTTTCGATGAAATCTCGATAAAATAAGGAAAATTAAGGGAAAAAAAGAGGAAAAAAATTGAAATTTCGCTAAAATTATTCGTTTTTCTTGCTTTTTTCGGTCAAATCTCGACAAAATAAGGAAAATAAAGGGAAAAAAAGAGGAAAAAAATTGAAATTTCGCTAAAATTATTCGTTTTTCTTGCCTTTTTCGGTCAAATCTCGATAAAATAAGGAAAATTAAGGGAAAAAAAGAGGAAAAAAATTGAAATTTCGCTATAATTATTCGTTTTTCTTGCTTTTTTCGATGAAATCTCGATAAAATAAGGAAAATTAAGGGAAAAAAGAGGATAAAAATTGATATTTCGCTAAAATTATTCGTTTTTCTTGCTTTTTTCGGTTAAATCTCGATAAAATAAGGAAAAATAAGGGAAAAAAGAGGAAAGAGATTGAAATTTCGCTAAAATTATTCGTTTTTCTTGCTTTTTTCGGTCAAATCTCGATAAAATAAAGAAAATTAAGGAAAAAAAGAGAAAAAAAATGGAAATTTCGCTAAAATTATTCGTTTTTCTTGCTTTTTTCGGTCAAATCTCGTAAAATGAGGAGAATGAAGGGAAAAAAAGTGGTAAAAAATAGAAATTTTGCTAAAATTATTCGTTTTTCTTGCTTTTTTCGGTCAAATCTCGATAATATAAGGAAAATTAAGGAAAAAAAAGAGGAAAAAAAAGAGGAAAAAAAATTGAAATTTCGCTAAAATTATTCGTTTTTCTTGCTTTTTTCGGTCAAATCTCGATAAAATAAGGAAAATTTAGGGAAAAAAAGAGGAAAAAATTGAAATTTCGCTATAATTATTCGTTTTTCTTGCTTTTTTCGATGAAATCTCGATAAAATAAGGAAAATTAAGGGAAAAAAGAGGATAAAAATTGATATTTCGCTAAAATTATTCGTTTTTCTTGCTTTCTTCGGTCAAATCTCGTTAAATGAGGAGAATAAAGGAAAAAAAGAGGAAAAAAATTGAAATTTCGCTATAATTATTCGTTTTTCTTGCTTTTTTCGATGAAATCTCGATAAAATAAGGAAAATTAAGGGAAAAAAAGAGGAAAAAAATTGAAATTTCGCTATAATTATTCGTTTTTCTTGCTTTTTTCGGTCAAATCTCGATAAAATAAGGAAAATAAAGGGAAAAAAAGAGGAAAAAAATCGAAATTTCGCTAAAATTATTCGTTTTTCTTGCCTTTTTCGGTCAAATCTCGATAAAATAAGGAAAATTAAGGGAAAAAAAGAGGAAAAAAATTGAAATTTCGCAAATATTATTCGTTTTTCTTGCATTTTTCGGTCAAATCTCGATAAAATAAGGAAAATTAAGGGAAAAAAAGAGGAAAGAGATTGAAATTTCGCTAAAATTATTCGTTTTTATTGCTTTTTTCGGTCAGATCTTGATAAAATAAGGAAAATTAAGGGAAAAAAAGAGGATAAAAATTGAAATTTCGCTAAAATTATTCGTTTTTCTTGCTTTTTTCGGTCAAATCTCGATAAAACAAGGAAAATTAAGGGAAAAAAAGAGGTAAAAAATAGAAATTTCGCTAAAATTATTCGTTTTTCTTGCTTTTTTCGGTCAAATCTCGATAAAATAAGGAAAATTAAGGGAAAAAAAGAGGAAAAAATTTAGAATTTCGCGAAAATTATTCGTTTTTCTTGCTTTTTTCGGTCAAATCTCGATAAAACAAGGAATATTAAGGGAAAAAAAAGGATAAAAATTGAAATTTCGCTAAAATTATTCGTTTTTCTTGCTTTTTTCGGTCAAATCTCGATAAAATAAGGAAAATTAACGGAAAAAAGGGGAAAAAAATTGAAATTTCGCTAAAATTATTCGTTTTTCTCTTCTTTTTTCGGTCAAATCTCGATAAAATAAGGAAAATTAAGGAAAAAAAAGAGGAAAAAAATGGAAATTTCGCTAAAATTATTCGTTTTTCTTGCTTTTTTCGGTCAAATCTCGATAAAATAAGGAAAATTAAGGAAAAAAAAGAGGAAAAAAATGGAAATTTCGCTAAAATTATTCGTTTTTCTTGCTTTTTTCGGTCAAATCTCGATAAAATAAGGAAAATTAAGGGAGAAAAAGAGGAAAAAAATTGAAATTTCGCTATAATTATTCGTTTTTCTTGCTTTTTTCGATGAAATCTCGATAAAATAAGGAAAATTAAGAGAAAAAAGAGGATAAAAATTGATATTTCGCTAAAATTATTCGTTTTTCTTGCTTTCTTCGGTCAAATCTCGTTAAATGAGGAGAATGAAGGAAAAAAAGAGAAAAAAATTGAAATTTCGCTATAATTATTCGTTTTTCTTGCTTTTTTCGGTCAAATCTCGATAAAATAAGGAAAATTAAGGGAAAAAAAGTGGTAAAAAATAGAAATTTTGCTAAAATTATTCGTTTTTCTTGCTTTTTTCGGTCAAATCTTGATAAAATAAGGAAAATTAACGGAAAAAAAGAGGAAAAAAATTGAAATTTCGCTATAATGATTCGTTTTTCTTGCCTTTTTCGATGAAATCTCGATAAAATAAGGAAAATTAAGGGAAAAAAAGAGGAAAAAATTTGAAATTTCGCTAAAATTATTCGTTTTTCTTGCTTTTTTCGGTCAAATCTCGATAAAATAAGGAAAATTAAGGGAAAAAAGAGGATAAAAATTGAAATTTTGCTAAAATTATTCGTTTTTCTTGCCTTTTTCGGTCAAATCTCGATAAATTAAGGAAAATTAAGGGAAAAAAAGAGGAAAAAAATTGAAATTTCGCAAAAATTATTCGTTTTTCTTGCTTTTTTCGGTCAAATCTCGTAAAAATAAGGAAAATTAAGGGAAAAAAAGAGGAAAAAGATTGAAATTTCACGAAAATTATTCGTTTTTCTTGCTTTTTTCGGTCAAATCTCGATAAAATAAGGAAATTTAAGGGAAAAAAAGAGGAAAAAATTGAAATTTCGCTAAAATTATTCGTTTTTCTTGCTTTTTTCTGTCAAATCTCGATAAAATAAGGAAAATTAAGGGAAAAAAAGAGGAAAAAAATTGAAATTTCGCTATAATTATTCGCTTTTCTTGCTTTTTTCGATGAAATCTCGATAAAATAAGGAAAATTAAGGGAAAAAAGAGGATAAAAATTGATATTTCGCTAAAATTATTCTTTTTTCTTGCTTTTTTCGGTCAAATCTCGTTAAATGAGGAGAATGAAGGAAAAAATGAGGAAAAAAATGTAATTTTGCTAAAATTATTCGTTTTTCTTGCTTTTTTCGGTCAAATCTCGAGAAAATAAGGAAAATTAAGGGAAAAAAAGAGGAAAAAAATTGAAATTTCGCTAAAATTATTCGTTTTTCTTGCTTTTTTCGGTCAAATCTCGATAAAATAAGGAAAATTAAGGGAAAAAAAGAGGAAAAAAATTGAAATTTCGCAAAAATTATTCGTTTTTCTTGCTTTTTTCAATCAAATCTCGATAAAATAAGGAAAATTAAGGGAAAAAGAGAGGAAAAAGATTGAAATTTCGCTAAAATTATTCGTTTTTCTTGCTTTTTTCGGTCAAATCTCGATAAAATAAGGAAAATTAAGGGAAAAAAAGAGGAAAAAGATTGAAATTTCGCTAAAATTATTCGTTTTTCTTGCTTTTTTCGGTCAAATCTCGATAAAACAAGGAAAATTAAGGGAAAAAAAGAGGAAAAAGATTGAAATTTCACGAAAATTATTCGTTTTTCTTGCTTTTTTCGGTCAAATCTCGATAAAATAAGGAAATTTAAGGGAAAAAAAGAGGAAAAAATTGAAATTTCGCTAAAATTATTCGTTTTTCTTGCTTTTTTCTGTCAAATCTCGATAAAATAAGGAAAATTAAGGGAAAAAAAGAGGAAAAAAATTGAAATTTCGCTATAATTATTCGCTTTTCTTGCTTTTTTCGATGAAATCTCGATAAAATAAGGAAAATTAAGGGAAAAAAGAGGATAAAAATTGATATTTCGCTAAAATTATTCTTTTTTCTTGCTTTTTTCGGTCAAATCTCGTTAAATGAGGAGAATGAAGGAAAAAATGAGGAAAAAAATGTAATTTTGCTAAAATTATTCGTTTTTCTTGCTTTTTTCGGTCAAATCTCGAGAAAATAAGGAAAATTAAGGGAAAAAAAGAGGAAAAAAATTGAAATTTCGCTAAAATTATTCGTTTTTCTTGCTTTTTTCGGTCAAATCTCGATAAAATAAGGAAAATTAAGGGAAAAAAAGAGGAAAAAAATTGAAATTTCGCAAAAATTATTCGTTTTTCTTGCTTTTTTCGGTCAAATCTCGATAAAATAAGGAAAATTAAGGGAAAAAAAGAGGAAAAAGATTGAAATTTCGCTAAAATTATTCGTTTTTCTTGCTTTTTTCGGTCAAATCTCGATAAAACAAGGAAAATTAAGGGAAAAAAAGAGGTAAAAAATAGAAATTTTGCTAAGATTATTCGTTTTTTCTTGCTTTTTTCGGTCAAATCTCGATAAAATAAGGAATATTAAGGGAAAAAAAGAGGAAAAAATTTGAAATTTCGCGAAAATTATTCGTTTTTCTTGCTTTTTTCGGTCAAATCTCGATAAAATAAGGAAAATTAAGGGAAAAAAAGAGGATAAAAATTGAAATTTTGCTAAAATTATTCGTTTTTCTTGCTTTTTTCGGTCAAATCTCGATAATATAAGGAAAATTAAGGGAAAAAAGAGGAAAAAAATTGATTTCGCTAAAATTATTCGTTTTTCTTGCTTTTTTCGGTCAAATCTCGATAAAATAAGGAAAATTAAGGGAAAAAAAGAGGACAAAAAATTGAAATTTCGCTAAAATTATTCGTTTTTCTTGCTTTTTTCGGTCAAATCTCGATAAAATAAGGAAAATTTAGGGAAAAAAAGAGGAAAAAAATTGAAATTTCGCTATAATTATTCGTTTTTCTTGCTTTCTTCGGTCAAATCTCGTTAAATGAGGAGAATGAAGGAAAAAAAGAGGAAAAAAATTGAAATTTCGCTAAAATTATTCGTTTTTCTTGCTTTTTTCGGTCAAATCTCGATAAAACAAGGAAAATTAAGGGAAAAAAAGAGGTAAAAAATAGAAATTTCGCTAAAATTATTCGTTTTTCTTGATTTTTCGGTCAAATCTCGATAAAATAAGGAAAATTTAGGGAAAAAAAGAGGAAAAAATTTGAAATTTCGCGAAAATTATTCGTTTTTCTTGCTTTTTTCGGTCAAATCTCGATAAAACAAGGAATATTAAGGGAAAAAAAGAGGATAAAAATTGAAAATTCGCTAAAATTATTCGTTTTTCTTGCTTTTTTCGGTCAAATCTCGATAAAATAAGGAAAATTAACAGAAAAAAAGGGGAAAAAAATTGAAATTTCGCTAAAATTATTCGTTTTTCTTGCTTTTTTCGGTCAAATCTCGATAAAATAAGGAAATTTAAGGGAAAAAAAGAGGAAAAAATTGAAATTTCACGAAAATTATTCGTTTTTCTTGCTTTTTTCGGTCAAATCTCGATAAAATAAGGAAATTTAAGGGAAAAAAAGAGGAAAAAATTGAAATTTCGCTAAAATTATTCGTTTTTCTTGCTTTTTTCTGTCAAATCTCGATAAAATAAGGAAAATTAAGGGAAAAAAAGAGGAAAAAAATTGAAATTTCGCTATAATTATTCGCTTTTCTTGCTTTTTTCGATGAAATCTCGATAAAATAAGGAAAATTAAGGGAAAAAAGAGGATAAAAATTGATATTTCGCTAAAATTATTCTTTTTTCTTGCTTTTTTCGGTCAAATCTCGTTAAATGAGGAGAATGAAGGAAAAAATGAGGAAAAAAATGTAATTTTGCTAAAATTATTCGTTTTTCTTGCTTTTTTCGGTCAAATCTCGAGAAAATAAGGAAAATTAAGGGAAAAAAAGAGGAAAAAAATTGAAATTTCGCTAAAATTATTCGTTTTTCTTGCTTTTTTCGGTCAAATCTCGATAAAATAAGGAAAATTAAGGGAAAAAAAGAGGAAAAAAATTGAAATTTCGCAAAAATTATTCGTTTTTCTTGCTTTTTTCAATCAAATCTCGATAAAATAAGGAAAATTAAGGGAAAAAGAGAGGAAAAAGATTGAAATTTCGCTAAAATTATTCGTTTTTCTTGCTTTTTTCGGTCAAATCTCGATAAAATAAGGAAAATTAAGGGAAAAAAAGAGGAAAAAGATTGAAATTTCGCTAAAATTATTCGTTTTTCTTGCTTTTTTCGGTCAAATCTCGATAAAACAAGGAAAATTAAGGGAAAAAAAGAGGAAAAAGATTGAAATTTCACGAAAATTATTCGTTTTTCTTGCTTTTTTCGGTCAAATCTCGATAAAATAAGGAAATTTAAGGGAAAAAAAGAGGAAAAAATTGAAATTTCGCTAAAATTATTCGTTTTTCTTGCTTTTTTCTGTCAAATCTCGATAAAATAAGGAAAATTAAGGGAAAAAAAGAGGAAAAAAATTGAAATTTCGCTATAATTATTCGCTTTTCTTGCTTTTTTCGATGAAATCTCGATAAAATAAGGAAAATTAAGGGAAAAAAGAGGATAAAAATTGATATTTCGCTAAAATTATTCTTTTTTCTTGCTTTTTTCGGTCAAATCTCGTTAAATGAGGAGAATGAAGGAAAAAATGAGGAAAAAAATGTAATTTTGCTAAAATTATTCGTTTTTCTTGCTTTTTTCGGTCAAATCTCGAGAAAATAAGGAAAATTAAGGGAAAAAAAGAGGAAAAAAATTGAAATTTCGCTAAAATTATTCGTTTTTCTTGCTTTTTTCGGTCAAATCTCGATAAAATAAGGAAAATTAAGGGAAAAAAAGAGGAAAAAAATTGAAATTTCGCAAAAATTATTCGTTTTTCTTGCTTTTTTCGGTCAAATCTCGATAAAATAAGGAAAATTAAGGGAAAAAAAGAGGAAAAAGATTGAAATTTCGCTAAAATTATTGGTTTTTCTTGCTTTTTTCGGTCAAATCTCGATAAAACAAGGAAAATTAAGGGAAAAAAAGAGGTAAAAAATAGAAATTTTGCTAAGATTATTCGTTTTTTCTTGCTTTTTTCGGTCAAATCTCGATAAAATAAGGAATATTAAGGGAAAAAAAGAGGAAAAAATTTGAAATTTCGCGAAAATTATTCGTTTTTCTTGCTTTTTTCGGTCAAATCTCGATAAAATAAGGAAAATTAAGGGAAAAAAAGAGGATAAAAATTGAAATTTTGCTAAAATTATTCGTTTTTCTTGCTTTTTTCGGTCAAATCTCGATAATATAAGGAAAATTAAGGGAAAAAAGAGGAAAAAAATTGATTTCGCTAAAATTATTCGTTTTTCTTGCTTTTTTCGGTCAAATCTCGATAAAATAAGGAAAATTAAGGGAAAAAAAGAGGACAAAAAATTGAAATTTCGCTAAAATTATTCGTTTTTCTTGCTTTTTTCGGTCAAATCTCGATAAAATAAGGAAAATTTAGGGAAAAAAAGAGGAAAAAAATTGAAATTTCGCTATAATTATTCGTTTTTCTTGCTTTTTTCGATGAAATCTCGATAAAATAAGGAAAATTAAGGGAAAAAAGAGGATAAAAATTGATATTTCGCTAAAATTATTCGTTTTTCTTGCTTTCTTCGGTCAAATCTCGTTAAATGAGGAGAATGAAGGAAAAAAAGAGGAAAAAAATTGAAATTTCGCTAAAATTATTCGTTTTTCTTGCTTTTTTCGGTCAAATCTCGATAAAACAAGGAAAATTAAGGGAAAAAAAGAGGTAAAAAATAGAAATTTCGCTAAAATTATTCGTTTTTCTTGATTTTTCGGTCAAATCTCGATAAAATAAGGAAAATTTAGGGAAAAAAAGAGGAAAAAATTTGAAATTTCGCGAAAATTATTCGTTTTTCTTGCTTTTTTCGGTCAAATCTCGATAAAACAAGGAATATTAAGGGAAAAAAAGAGGATAAAAATTGAAAATTCGCTAAAATTATTCGTTTTTCTTGCTTTTTTCGGTCAAATCTCGATAAAATAAGGAAAATTAACAGAAAAAAAGGGGAAAAAAATTGAAATTTCGCTAAAATTATTCGTTTTTCTTGCTTTTTTCGGTCAAATCTCGATAAAATAAGGAAAATTAAGGGAAAAAATGAGGATAAAAATTGAAATTTCGCAAAAATTATTCGTTTTTCTTGCCTTTTTCGGTCAAATCTCGATAAAATAAGGAAAATTAAGGGAAAAAAAGAGGAAAAAAATTGAAATTTCGCAAATATTATTCGTTTTTCTTGCTTTTTTGGTCAAATCTCGATAAAATAAGGAAAATTAAGGGAAAAAAAGAGGAAAGAGATTGAAATTTCGCTAAAATTATTCGTTTTTCTTGCTTTTTTCGGTCAAATCTAGATAAAATAAGGAAAATTAAGGAAAAAAAAGAGGATAAAAATTGAAATTTAACAAAAATTATTCGTTTTTCTTGCTTTTTTCGGTCAAATCTCGATAAAACAAGGAAAATTAAGGGAAAAAAAGAGGTAAAAAATAGAAATTTCGCTAAAATTATTCGTTTTTCTTGTTTTTTTCGGTCAAATCTCGATAAAATAAGGAAAATTAAGGGAAAAAAAGAGGAAAAAAATTGAAATTTCGCTATAATTATTCGTTTTTCTTGCTTTTTTCGATGAAATCTCGATAAAATAAGGAAAATTAAGGGAAAACAGAGGATAAAAATT
Organism: Sympetrum striolatum; assembly: GCA_947579665.1. Taxonomy (NCBI): domain Eukaryota; kingdom Metazoa; phylum Arthropoda; class Insecta; order Odonata; family Libellulidae; genus Sympetrum; species Sympetrum striolatum. The sequence goes on from CANPUZ010000191.1 coordinate 64,503, forward strand.
GATATTTCGCTAAAATTATTCGTTTTTCTTGCTTTTTTCGGTCAAATCTCGTTAAATGAGGAGAATGAAGGAAAATAAGAGGAAAAAATTGAAATTTTGCTAAAATTATTCGTTTTTCTTGCTTTTTTTGGTCAAATCTCGATAAAATAAGGAAAATTAAGGGAAAAAAAGAGGAAAAAATTTGAAATTTCGCTAAAATTATTCGTTTTTCTTGCTTTTTTCGGTCAAATCTCGATAAAATAAGGAAAATTAAGGGAAAAAAAGAGGACAAAAATTGAAATTTCGCAAAAATTATTCGTTTTTCTTGCCTTTTTCGGTCAAATGTCGATAAAATAAGGAAAATTAAGGGAAAAAAAGAGGAAAAAAATTGAAATTTCGCAAATATTATTCGTTTTTCTTGCTTTTTTGGTCAAATCTCGATAAAATAAGGAAAATTAAGGGAAAAAAAGAGGAAAGAGATTGAAATTTCGCTAAAATTATTCGTTTTTCTTGCTTTTTTCGGTCAAATCTCGATTAAACAAGGAAAATTAAGGGAAAAAAGAGGTAAAAAATAGAAATTTCGCTAAAATTATTCGTTTTTCTTGCTTTTTTCGGTCAAATCTCGATAAAATAAGGAAAATTAAGGGAAAAAAAGAGGAAAAAATTTGAAATTTCGCGAAAATTATTCGTTTTTCTTGCTTTTTTCGGTCAAATCTCGATAAAACAAGGAAAATTAAGGGAAAAAAAGTGGATAAAAATTGAAATTTCGCTAAAATTATTCGTTTTTCTTGCTTTTTTCGGTCAAATCTCGATAAAATAAGGAAAATTTAGGGAAAAAAAGAGGAAAAAAATTGAAATTTCGCTATAATTATTCGTTTTTCTTGCTTTTTTCGGTCAAATCTCGATAAAATAAGGAAAATTAAGGGAAAAAAGAGGATAAAAATTGATATTTCGCTAAAATTATTCGTTTTTCTTGCTTTCTTCGGTCAAATCTCGTTAAATGAGGAGAATGAAGGAAAAAAAGAGGATAAAAATTGAAATTTCGCTAAAATTATTCGTTTTTCTTGCTTTTTTCGGTCAAATCTCGATAAAATAAGGAAAATAAAGGGAAAAAAAGAGGAAAAAAATTGAAATTTCGCTATAATTATTCATTTTTCTTGCCTTTTTCGGTCAAATCTCGATAAAATAAGGAAAATTAAGGGAAAAAAAGAGGAAAAAAATTGAAATTTCGCAAAAATTATTCGTTTTTCTTGCTTTTTTCGGTCAAATCTCGATAAAATAAGGAAAATTAAGGGAAAAAAAGGAAAAAAATTGAAATTTCGCTAAAATTTTTCGTTTTTCTTGCTTTTTTCGGTCAAATCTCGATAAAACATTGAAAATTAAGGGAAAAAAGAGGTAAAAAATAGAAATTTCGCTAAAATTATTCGTTTTTCTTGATTTTTCGGTCAAATCTCGATAAAATAAGGAAAATTAAGGGAAAAAAAGAGGAAAAAATTTGAAATTTTGCGAAAATTATTCGTTTTTCTTGCTTTTTTCGGTCAAATCTCGATAAAACAAGGAATATTAAGGGAAAAAAAGAGGATAAAAATTGAAATTTTGCTAAAATTATTCGTTTTTCTTGCTTTTTTCGGTCAAATCTCGATAAAATAAGGAAAATTAAGGGAAAAAAAGAGGAAAAAAATTGAAATTTCGCTAAAATTATTCGTTTTATTTGCTTTTTTCGGTCAAATCTCGATAAAACAGGGAAAAAAAGAGGTAAAAAATAGAATTTTCGCTAAGATTATTCGTTTTTTCTTGCTTTTTTCGGTCAAATCTCGATAAAATAAGGAAAATTAAGGGAAAAAAAGAGGATAAAAATTGAAATTTCGCTAAAATTATTCGTTTCTCTTGCTTTTTTCGGTCAAATCTCGATAATATAAGGAAAATTAAGGGAAAAAAAGAGGAAAAAAATTGATATTTCGCTAAAATTATTCGTTTTTCTTGCTTTTTTCGGTCAAATCTCGATAAAATAAGGAAAATTTAGGGAAAAAAAGAGGAAAAAAATTGAAATTTCGCTATAATTATTCGTTTTTCTTGCTTTTTTCGATGAAATCTCGATAAAATAAGGAAAATTAAGGGAAAAAAGAGGATAAAAATTGATATTTCGCTAAAATTATTCGTTTTTCTTGCTTTCTTCGGTCAAATCTCGTTAAATGAAGAGAATGAAGGAAAAAAAGAGGAAAAAAATTGAAATTTCGCTATAATTATTCGTTTTTCTTGCTTTTTTCGATGAAATCTCGATAAAATAAGGAAAATTAAGGGAAAAAAAGAGGAAAAAAATTGAAATTTCGCTAAAATTATTCGTTTTTCTTGCTTTTTTCGGTCAAATCTCGATAAAATAAGGAAAATAAAGCGAAGAAAAGAGGAAAAAAATTGAAATTTCGCTAAAATTATTCGTTTTTCTTGCCTTTTTCGGTCAAATCTCGATAAAATAAGGAAAATTAAGGGAAAAAAAGAGGAAAAAAATTGAAATTTCGCAAATATTATTCGTTTTTCTTGCATTTTTCGGTCAAATCTCGATAAAATAAGGAAAATAAAGGGAAAAAAAGAGGAAAAAAATTGAAATTTCGCAAATATTATTCGTTTTTCTTGCTTTTTTGGTCAAATCTCGATAAAATAAGGAAAATTAAGGGAAAAAAAGAGGAAAGAGATTGAAATTTCGCTAAAATTATTCGTTTTTCTTGCTTTTTTCGGTCAAATCTAGATAAAATAAGGAAAATTAAGGGAAAAAAAGAGGATAAAAATTGAAATTTCGCTAAAATTATTCGTTTTTCTTGCTTTTTTCGGTCAAATCTCGATAAAACAAGGAAAATTAAGGGAAAAAAGAGGTAAAAAATAGAAATTTCGCTAAAATTATTCGTTTTTCTTGCTTTTTTCGGTCAAATCTCGATAAAATAAGGAAAATTAAGGGAAAAAAAGAGGAAAAAATTTGAAATTTCGCGAAAATTATTCGTTTTTCTTGCTTTTTTCGGTCAAATCTCGATAAAACAAGGAAAATTAAGGGAAAAAAAGTGGATAAAAATTGAAATTTCGCTAAAATTATTCGTTTTTCTTGCTTTTTTCGGTCAAATCTCGATAAAATAAGGAAAATTTAGGGAAAAAAAGAGGAAAAAAATTGAAATTTCGCTATAATTATTCGTTTTTCTTGCTTTTTTCGGTCAAATCTCGATAAAATAAGGAAAATTAAGGGAAAAAAGAGGATAAAAATTGATATTTCGCTAAAATTATTCGTTTTTCTTGCTTTCTTCGGTCAAATCTCGTTAAATGAGGAGAATGAAGGAAAAAAAGAGGATAAAAATTGAAATTTCGCTAAAATTATTCGTTTTTCTTGCTTTTTTCGGTCAAATCTCGATAAAATAAGGAAAATAAAGGGAAAAAAAGAGGAAAAAAATTGAAATTTCGCTATAATTATTCATTTTTCTTGCCTTTTTCGGTCAAATCTCGATAAAATAAGGAAAATTAAGGGAAAAAAAGAGGAAAAAAATTGAAATTTCGCAAAAATTATTCGTTTTTCTTGCTTTTTTCGGTCAAATCTCGATAAAATAAGGAAATTTAAGGGAAAAAAAGGAAAAAAATTGAAATTTCGCTAAAATTTTTCGTTTTTCTTGCTTTTTTCGGTCAAATCTCGATAAAACAAGGAAAATTAAGGGAAAAAAGAGGTAAAAAATAGAAATTTCGCTAAAATTATTCGTTTTTCTTGATTTTTCGGTCAAATCTCGATAAAATAAGGAAAATTAAGGGAAAAAAAGAGGAAAAAATTTGAAATTTTGCGAAAATTATTCGTTTTTCTTGCTTTTTTCGGTCAAATCTCGATAAAACAAGGAATATTAAGGGAAAAAAAGAGGATAAAAATTGAAATTTTGCTAAAATTATTCGTTTTTCTTGCTTTTTTCGGTCAAATCTCGATAAAATAAGGAAAATTAAGGGAAAAAAAGAGGAAAAAAATTGAAATTTCGCTAAAATTATTCGTTTTATTTGCTTTTTTCGGTCAAATCTCGATAAAACAGGGAAAATTAAGGGAAAAAAAGAGGTAAAAAATAGAATTTTCGCTAAGATTATTCGTTTTTTCTTGCTTTTTTCGGTCAAATCTCGATAAAATAAGGAAAATTAAGGGAAAAAAAGAGGATAAAAATTGAAATTTCGCTAAAATTATTCGTTTCTCTTGCTTTTTTCGGTCAAATCTCGATAATATAAGGAAAATTAAGGGAAAAAAAGAGGAAAAAAATTGATATTTCGCTAAAATTATTCGTTTTTCTTGCTTTTTTCGGTCAAATCTCGATAAAATAAGGAAAATTTAGGGAAAAAAAGAGGAAAAAAATTGAAATTTCGGTATAATTATTCGTTTTTCTTGCTTTTTTCGATGAAATCTCGATAAAATAAGGAAAATTAAGGGAAAAAAGAGGATAAAAATTGATATTTCGCTAAAATTATTCGTTTTTCTTGCTTTCTTCGGTCAAATCTCGTTAAATGAAGAGAATGAAGGAAAAAAAGAGGAAAAAAATTGAAATTTCGCTATAATTATTCGTTTTTCTTGCTTTTTTCGATGAAATCTCGATAAAATAAGGAAAATTAAGGGAAAAAAAGAGGAAAAAAATTGAAATTTCGCTAAAATTATTCGTTTCTCTTGCTTTTTTCGGTCAAATCTCGATAAAATAAGGAAAATAAAGCGAAGAAAAGAGGAAAAAAATTGAAATTTCGCTAAAATTATTCGTTTTTCTTGCCTTTTTCGGTCAAATCTCGATAAAATAAGGAAAATTAAGGGAAAAAAAGAGGAAAAAAATTGAAATTTCGCAAATATTATTCGTTTTTCTTGCATTTTTCGGTCAAATCTCGATAAAATAAGGAAAATAAAGGGAAAAAAAGAGGAAAAAAATTGAAATTTCGCTATAATTATTCGTTTTTTTTTGCTTATTTCGATGAAATCTCGATAAAATAAGGAAAATTAAGGGAAAAAAAGAGGAAAAAAATTGAAATTTCGCTAAAATTATTCGTTTTTCTTGCTTTTTTCGGTCAAATCTCGATAAAATAAGGAAAATAAAGGGAAAAAAAGAGGAAAAAAATTGAAATTTCGCTAAAATTATTCGTTTTTCTTGCCTTTTTCGGTCAAATCTCGATAAAATAAGGAAAATTAAGGGAAAAAAAGAGGAAAAAAATTGAAATTTCGCTATAATTATTCGTTTTTCTTGCTTTTTTCGATGAAATCTCGATAAAATAAGGAAAATTAAGGGAAAAAAGAGGATAAAAATTGATATTTCGCTAAAATTATTCGTTTTTCTTGCTTTTTTCGGTTAAATCTCGATAAAATAAGGAAAAATAAGGGAAAAAAGAGGAAAGAGATTGAAATTTCGCTAAAATTATTCGTTTTTCTTGCTTTTTTCGGTCAAATCTCGATAAAATAAAGAAAATTAAGGTAAAAAAGAGGAAAAAAATGGAAATTTCGCTAAAATTATTCGTTTTTCTTGCTTTTTTCGGTCAAATCTCGTTAAATGAGGAGAATGAAGGAAAAAAAGAGAAAAAAATTGAAATTTCGCTATAATTATTCGTTTTTCTTGCTTTTTTCGGTCAAATCTCGATAAAATAAGGAAAATTAAGGGAAAAAAAGTGGTAAAAAATAGAAATTTTGCTAAAATTATTCGTTTTTCTTGCTTTTTTCGGTCAAATCTCGATAATATAAGGAAAATTAAGGAAAAAAAAGAGGAAAAAAAAGAGGAAAAAAAATTGAAATTTCGCTAAAATTATTCGTTTTTTTTTGCTTATTTCGATGAAATCTCGATAAAATAAGGAAAATTAAGGGAAAAAAGAGGATAAAAATTGATATTTCGCTAAAATTAGTCGTTTTTCTTGCTTTCTTCGGTCAAATCTCGTTAAATGAGGAGAATAAAGGAAAAAAAGAGGAAAAAAATTGAAATTTCGCTATAATTATTCGTTTTTCTTGCTTTTTTCGATGAAATCTCTATAAAATAAGGAAAATTAAGGGAAAAAAAGAGGAAAAAAATTGAAATTTCGCTAAAATTATTCGTTTTTCTTGCTTTTTTCGGTCAAATCTCGATAAAACAAGGAAAATTAAGGGAAAAAAAGAGGTAAAAAATAGAAATTTCGCTAAAATTATTCGTTTTTCTTGCTTTTTTCGGTCAAATCTCGATAAAATAAGGAAAATTAAGGGAAAAAAAGAGGAAAAAATTTAAAATTTCGCGAAAATTATTCGTTTTTCTTGCTTTTTTCGGTCAAATCTCGATAAAACAAGGAATATTAAGGGAAAAAAAGAGGATAAAAATTGAAATTTCGCTAAAATTATTCGTTTTTCTTGCTTTTTTCGGTCAAATCTCGATAAAATAAGGAAAATTAACGGAAAAAAGGGGAAAAAAATTGAAATTTCGCTAAAATTATTCGTTTTTCTTGCTTTTTTCGGTCAAATCTCGATAAAATAAGGAAAATTAAGGGAAAAAAAGAGGAAAAAATTGAAATTTCGCTATAATTATTCGTTTTTTTTTTTTTTTTTTCGATGAAATCTCGATAAAATAAGGAAAATTAAGGGAAAAAAGAGGATAAAAATTGATATTTCGCTAAAATTATTCGTTTTTCTTGCTTTTTTCGGTTAAATCTCGATAAAATAAGGAAAATTAAGGGAAAAAAGAGGAAAGAGATTGAAATTTCGCTAAAATTATTCGTTTTTCTTGCTTTTTTCGGTCAAATCTCGATAAAATAAGGAAAATTAAGGAAAAAAAAGAGGAAAAAAATGGAAATTTCGCTAAAATTATTCGTTTTTCTTGCTTTTTTCGGTCAAATCTCGATAAAATAAGGAAAAGTAAGGGAGAAAAAGAGGAAAAAAATTGAAATTTCGCTATAATTATTCGTTTTTCTTGCTTTTTTCGATGAAATCTCGATAAAATAAGGAAAATTAAGAGAAAAAAGAGGATAAAAATTGATATTTCGCTAAAATTATTCGTTTTTCTTGCTTTCTTCGGTCAAATCTCGTTAAATGAGGAGAATGAAGGAAAAAAAGAGAAAAAAATTGAAATTTCGCTATAATTATTCGTTTTTCTTGCTTTTTTCGGTCAAATCTCGATAAAATAAGGAAAATTAAGGGAAAAAAAGTGGTAAAAAATAGAAATTTTGCTAAAATTATTCGTTTTTCTTGCTTTTTTCGGTCAAATCTTGATAAAATAAGGAAAATTAACGGAAAAAAAGAGGAAAAAAATTGAAATTTCGCTATAATGATTCGTTTTTCTTGCTTTTTTCGATGAAATCTCGATAAAATAAGGAAAATTAAGGGAAAAAAGAGGATAAAAAATGATATTTCGCTAAAATTATTCGTTTTTCTTGCTTTTTTCGGTCAAATCTCGTTAAATGAGGAGAATGAAGGAAAAAAAGAGGAAAAAAATTGAAATTTTGCAAAAATTATTCGTTTTTCTTGCTTTTTTCGGTCAAATCTCGATAAAATAAGGAAAATTAAGGGAAAAAAAGAGGAAAAAAATTGAAATTTCGCTATAATTATTCGCTTTTCTTGCTTTTTTCGATGAAATCTCGATAAAATAAGGAAAATTAAGGGAAAAAAGAGGATAAAAATTGATATTTCGCTAAAATTATTCTTTTTTCTTGCTTTTTTTCGGTCAAATCTCGTTAAATGAGGAGAATGAAGGAAAAAATGAGGAAAAAAATGTAATTTTGCTAAAATTATTCGTTTTTCTTGCTTTTTTCGGTCAAATCTCGAGAAAATAAGGAAAATTAAGGGAAAAAAAGAGGAAAAAAATTGAAATATCGCTAAAATTATTCGTTTTTCTTGCTTTTTTCGGTCAAATCTCGATAAAATAAGGAAAATTAAGGGAAAAAAAGAGGAAAAAAATTGAAATTTCGCAAAAATTATTCGTTTTTCTTGCTTTTTTCGGTCAAATCTCGATAAAATAAGGAAAATTAAGGGAAAAAAAGAGGAAAAAGATTGAAATTTCGCTAAAATTATTCGTTTTTCTTGCTTTTTTCGGTCAAATCTCGATAAAACAAGGAAAATTTAGGGAAAAAAAGAGGTAAAAAATAGAAATTTCGCTAAGATTATTCGTTTTTTCTTGCTTTTTTCGGTCAAATCTCGATAAAATAAGGAATATTAAGGGAAAAAAAGAGGAAAAAATTTGAAATTTCGCGAAAATTATTCGTTTTTCTTGCTTTTTTCGGTCAAATCTCGATAAAATAAGGAAAATTAAGGGAAAAAAAGAGGATAAAAATTGAAATTTCGCTAAAATTATTCGCTTTTCTTGCTTTTTTTCGGTCAAATCTCGATAATATAAGGAAAATTAAGGGAAAAAAGAGGATAAAAATTGATATTTCGCTAAAATTATTCGTTTTTCTTGCTTTTTTCGGTTAAATCTCGATAAAATAAGGAAAATTAAGGGAAAAAAGAGGAAAGAGATTGAAATTTCGCTAAAATTATTCGTTTTTCTTGCTTTTTTCGGTCAAATCTCGATAAAATAAGGAAAATTAAGGAAAAAAAAGAGGAAAAAAATGGAAATTTCGCTAAAATTATTCGTTTTTCTTGCTTTTTTCGGTCAAATCTCGATAAAATAAGGAAAAGTAAGGGAGAAAAAGAGGAAAAAAATTGAAATTTCGCTATAATTATTCGTTTTTCTTGCTTTTTTCGATGAAATCTCGATAAAATAAGGAAAATTAAGAGAAAAAAGAGGATAAAAATTGATATTTCGCTAAAATTATTCGTTTTTCTTGCTTTCTTCGGTCAAATCTCGTTAAATGAGGAGAATGAAGGAAAAAAAGAGAAAAAAATTGAAATTTCGCTATAATTATTCGTTTTTCTTGCTTTTTTCGGTCAAATCTCGATAAAATAAGGAAAATTAAGGGAAAAAAAGTGGTAAAAAATAGAAATTTTGCTAAAATTATTCGTTTTTCTTGCTTTTTTCGGTCAAATCTTGATAAAATAAGGAAAATTAACGGAAAAAAAGAGGAAAAAAATTGAAATTTCGCTATAATGATTCGTTTTTCTTGCTTTTTTCGATGAAATCTCGATAAAATAAGGAAAATTAAGGGAAAAAAGAGGATAAAAAATGATATTTCGCTAAAATTATTCGTTTTTCTTGCTTTTTTCGGTCAAATCTCGTTAAATGAGGAGAATGAAGGAAAAAAAGAGGAAAAAAATTGAAATTTTGCAAAAATTATTCGTTTTTCTTGCTTTTTTCGGTCAAATCTCGATAAAATAAGGAAAATTAAGGGAAAAAAAGAGGAAAAAAATTGAAATTTCGCTATAATTATTCGCTTTTCTTGCTTTTTTCGATGAAATCTCGATAAAATAAGGAAAATTAAGGGAAAAAAGAGGATAAAAATTGATATTTCGCTAAAATTATTCTTTTTTCTTGCTTTTTTCGGTCAAATCTCGTTAAATGAGGAGAATGAAGGAAAAAATGAGGAAAAAAATGTAATTTTGCTAAAATTATTCGTTTTTCTTGCTTTTTTCGGTCAAATCTCGAGAAAATAAGGAAAATTAAGGGAAAAAAAGAGGAAAAAAATTGAAATATCGCTAAAATTATTCGTTTTTCTTGCTTTTTTTCGGTCAAATCTCGATAAAATAAGGAAAATTAAGGGAAAAAAAGAGGAAAAAAATTGAAATTTCGCAAAAATTATTCGTTTTTCTTGCTTTTTTCGGTCAAATCTCGATAAAATAAGGAAAATTAAGGGAAAAAAAGAGGAAAAAGATTGAAATTTCGCTAAAATTATTCGTTTTTCTTGCTTTTTTCGGTCAAATCTCGATAAAACAAGGAAAATTTAGGGAAAAAAAGAGGTAAAAAATAGAAATTTCGCTAAGATTATTCGTTTTTTCTTGCTTTTTTCGGTCAAATCTCGATAAAATAAGGAATATTAAGGGAAAAAAAGAGGAAAAAATTTGAAATTTCGCGAAAATTATTCGTTTTTCTTGCTTTTTTCGGTCAAATCTCGATAAAATAAGGAAAATTAAGGGAAAAAAAGAGGATAAAAATTGAAATTTCGCTAAAATTATTCGCTTTTCTTGCTTTTTTCGGTCAAATCTCGATAATATAAGGAAAATTAAGGGAAAAAAAGAGGAAAAAAATTGATTTCGCTAAAATTATTCGTTTTTCTTGCTTTTTTCGGTCAAATCTCGATAAAATAAGGAAAATTAAGGGAAAAAAAGAGGACAAAAAATTGAAATTTCGCTAAAATTATTCGTTTTTCTTGCTTTTTTCGGTCAAATCTCGATAATATAAGGAAAATTAAGGAAAAAAAAGAGGAAAAAAAAGAGGAAAAAAATTGAAATTTCGCTAAAATTATTCGTTTTTCTTCCTTTTTTCGGTCAAATCTCGATAAAATAAGGAAAATTTAGGGAAAAAAAGAGGAAAAAAATTGAAATTTCGCTATAATTATTCGTTTTTCTTGCTTTTTTCGATGAAATCTCGATAAAATAAGGAAAATTAAGGGAAAAAAGAGGATAAAAATTGATATTTCGCTAAAATTATTCGTTTTTCTTGCTTTCTTCGGTCAAATCTCGTTAAATGAGGAGAATGAAGGAAAAAAAGAGGAAAAAAATTGATTTCGCTAAAATTATTCGTTTTTCTTGCTTTTTTCGGTCAAATCTCGATAAAACAAGGAAAATTAAGGGAAAAAAGAGGTAAAAAATAGAAATTTCGCTAAAATTATTCGTTTTTCTTGATTTTTCGGTCAAATCTCGATAAAATAAGGAAAATTAAGGGAAAAAAAGAGGAAAAAATTTGAAATTTCGCGAAAATTATTCGTTTTTCTTGCTTTTTTTGGTCAAATCTCGATAAAACAAGGAATATTAAGGGAAAAAAAGAGGATAAAAATTGAAATTTCGCTAAAATTATTCGTTTTTCTTGCTTTTTTCGGTCAAATCTCGATAAAATAAGGAAAATTAACGGAAAAAAGGGGAAAAATATTGAAATTTCGCTAAAATTATTCGTTTTTCTTGCTTTTTTCGATGAAATCTCGATAAAATAAGGAAAATTAAGGGAAAAAAGAGGATAAAAATTGATATTTCGCTAAAATTATTCGTTTTTCTTGCTTTTTTCGGTCAAATCTCGATAAAATAAGGAAAATTAAGGGAAAAAAAGAGGAAAAAAATTGAAATTTCGCAAAAATTATTCGTTTTTCTTGCTTTTTTCGGTCAAATCTCGATAAAATAAGGAAAATTAAGGGAAAAAAAGAGGAAAAAGATTGAAATTTCGCTAAAATTATTCGTTTTTCTTGCTTTTTTCGGTCAAATCTCGATAAAACATGGAAAATTAAGGGAAAAAAAGAGGTAAAAAATAGAAATTTCGCTAAGATTATTCGTTTTTTCTTGCTTTTTTCGGTCAAATCTCGATAAAATAAGGAATATTAAGGGAAAAAAAGAGGAAAAAATTTGAAATTTCGCGAAAATTATTCGTTTTTCTTGCTTTTTTCGGTCAAATCTCGATAAAATAAGGAAAATTAACGGAAAAAAAGGGGAAAAAAATTGAAATTTCGCTAAAATTATTCGTTTTTCTTGCTTTTTTCGGTCAAATCTCGATAAAATATGGAAAATTAAGGGAAAAAAAGAGGAAAAAAATTGAAATTTTGCTATAATTATTCGTTTTTCTTGCATTTTTCGATGAAATCTCGATAAAATAAGGAAAATTAAGGGAAAAAAGAGGATAAAAATTGATATTTCGCTAAAATTATTCGTTTTTCTTGCTTTTTTCTGTTAAATCTCGATAAAATAAGGAAAATTAAGGGAAAAAAGAGGAAAGAGATTGAAATTTTGCTAAAATTATTCGTTTTTCTTGCTTTTTTCGGTCAAATCTCGATAAAATAAGGAAAATTAAGGGAAAAAAAGAGGAAAAAAATTGAAATTTCGCTATAATTATTCGTTTTTCTTGCTTTTTTCGATGAAATCTCGATAAAATAAGGAAAATTAAGGGAAAAAAGAGGATAAAAATTGATATTTCGCTAAAATTATTCGTTTTTCTTGCTTTCTTCGGTCAAATCTCGTTAAATGAGGAGAATGAAGGAAAAAAAGAGGAAAAAAATTGATTTCGCTAAAATTATTCGTTTTTCTTGCTTTTTTCGGTCAAATCTCGATAAAACAAGGAAAATTAAGGGAAAAAAGAGGTAAAAAATAGAAATTTCGCTAAAATTATTCGTTTTTCTTGTTTTTTCGGTCAAATCTCGATAAAATAAGGAAAATTAAGGGAAAAAAAGAGGAAAAAATTTGAAATTTCGCGAAAATTATTCGTTTTTCTTGCTTTTTTTGGTCAAATCTCGATAAAACAAGGAATATTAAGGGAAAAAAAGAGGATAAAAATTGAAATTTCGCTAAAATTATTCGTTTTCCTTGCTTTTTTCGGTCAAATCTCGATAAAATAAGGAAAATTAACGGAAAAAAAGGGGAAAAAAATTGAAATTTCGCTAAAATTATTCGTTTTTCTTGCTTTTTTCGGTCAAATCTCGATAAAATATGGAAAATTAAGGGAAAAAAAGAGGAAAAAAATTGAAATTTTGCTATAATTATTCGTTTTTCTTGCATTTTTCGATGAAATCTCGATAAAATAAGGAAAATTAAGGGAAAAAAGAGGATAAAAATTGATATTTCGCTAAAATTATTCGTTTTTCTTTCTTTTTTCTGTTAAATCTCGATAAAATAAGGAAAATTAAGGGAAAAAAGAGGAAAGAGATTGAAATTTTGCTAAAATTATTCGTTTTTCTTGCTTTTTTCGGTCAAATCTCGATAAAATAAGGAAAATTAAGGGAAAAAAAGAGGATAAAAATTGAAATTTAACAAAAATTATTCGTTTTTCTTGCTTTTTTCGGTCAAATCTCGATAAAACAAGGAAAATTAAGGGAAAAAAAGAGGTAAAAAATAGAAATTTCGCAAAAATTATTCGTTTTTCTTGTTTTTTTCGGTCAAATGTCGATAAAATAAGGAAAATTAAGGGAAAAAAAGAGGAAAAAAATTGAAATTTCGCGAAAATTATTCGTTTTTCTTGCTTTTTTCGATGAAATCTCGATAAAATAAGGAAAATTAAGGGAAAACAGAGGATAAAAATTGATATTTCGCTAAAATTATTCGTTTTTATTGCTTTTTTTCGGTCAAATCTCGTTAAATGAGGAGAATGAAGGAAAATAAGAGGAAAAAATTGAAATTTTGCTAAAATTATTCGTTTTTCTTACTTTTTTTGGTCAAATCTCGATAAAATAAGGAAAATTAGGGGAAAAAAAGAGGAAAAAATTTGAAATTTCGCTAAAATTATTCGTTTTTCTTGCTTTTTTCGGTCAAATCTCGATAAAATAAGGAAAATTAAGGGAAAAAAGAGGAAAGAGATTGAAATTTTGCTAAAATTATTCGTTTTTCTTGCTTTTTTCGGTCAAATCTAGATAAAATAAGGAAAATTAAGGGAAAAAAAGAGGATAAAAATTGAAATATCGCTAAAATTATTCGTTTTTCTTGCTTTTTTCGGTCAAATCTCGATAAAATAAGGAAAATTAAGGGAAAAAAAGAAGATAAAAATTGAAATTTCGCTAAAATTATTCGTTTTTCTTGCTTTTTTCGGTCAAATCTCGATAAAATAAGGAAAATTAAGGAAAAAAAAGAGGAAAAAAATTGAAATTTCGCTAAAATTATTCGTTTTTCTTGCTTTTTTCGGTCAAATCTCGATAAAATAAGGAAAATTAAGGGAGAAAAAGAGGAAAGAGATTGAAATTTCGCTATAATTATTCGTTTTTCTTGCTTTTTTCGATGAAATCTCGATAAAATAAGGAAAATTAAGAGAAAAAAGAGGATTAAAATTGATATTTCGCTAAAATTATTCGTTTTTCTTGCTTTTTTCGGTCAAATCTCGATAAAACAAGGAAAATTAAGGGAAAAAAAGAGGTAAAAAATAAAAATTTTGCTAAAATTATTCGTTTTTCTTGCTTTTTTCGGTCAAATCTTGATAAAATAAGGAAAATTAAGGGAAAAAAAGAGGAAAAAATTTTAAATTTCCCGAAAATTATTCGTTTTTCTTGCTTTTTTCGGTCAAATCTCGATAAAACAAGGAAAAGTAAGGGAAAAAAAGAGGATAAAAATTGAAATTTCGCTAAAATTATTCATTTTTCTTGCTTTTTTCGGTCAAATCTCGATAAAATAAGGAAAATTAAGGGAAAAAAAGAGGAAAAAAATTGAAATTTCGCAAAAATTATTCGTTTTTCTTGCTTTTTTCGGTCAAATCTCGATAAAATAAGGAAAATTAAGGGAAAAAAAGAGGAAAGAGATTGAAATTTCGCTAAAATTATTCGTTTTTCTTGCTTTTTTCGGTCAAATCTCGATAAAACAAGGAAAATTAACGGAAAAAAAGAGGATAAAAATTGAAATATCGCTAAAATTATTCGTTTTTCTTGCTTTTTTTGGTCAAATCTCGATAAAATAAGGAAAATTAAGGGAAAAAAAGAAGATAAAAATTGAAATTTCGCTAAAATTATTCGTTTTTCTTGCTTTTTTCGGTCAAATCTCGATAAAATAAGGAAAATTAAGGAAAAAAACGAGGAAAAAAATTGAAATTTCGGTAAAATTATTCGTTTTTCTTGCTTTTTTCGGTCAAATCTCGATAAAATAAGGAAAATTAAGGGAGAAAAAGAGGAAAGAGATTGAAATTTCGCTATAATTATTCGTTTTTCTTGCTTTTTTCGATGAAATCTCGATAAAATAAGGAAAATTAAGAGAAAAAAGAGGATTAAAATTGATATTTCGCTAAAATTATTCGTTTTTCTTGCTTTCTTTGGTCAAATCTCGTTAAATGAGGAGAATGAAGGAAAAAAAGAGAAAAAAATTGAAATTTCGCTATAATTATTCGTTTTTCTTGCTTTTTTCGGTCAAATCTCGATAAAATAAGGAAAATTAAGGAAAAAAAAGAGGAAAAAAATTGAAATTTCGCATAAATTATTCGTTCTTCTTGCTTTTTTCGGTCAAATCTCGATAAAATAAGGAAAATAAAGGGAAAAAAAGAGGAAAAAAATTGAAATTTCGCTGAAATTATTCGTTTTTCTTGCCTTTTTCTGTCAAATCTCGATAAAATAAGGAAAATTAAGGGAAAAAAAGAGGAAAAAAATTGAAATTTCGCAAAAATTATTCGTTTTTCTTGCTTTTTTCGGTCAAATCTCGATAAAATAAGGAGAATTAAGGGAAAAAAAGAGGAAAGAGATTGAAATTTCGCTAAA
This sequence comes from Sympetrum striolatum, assembly GCA_947579665.1. Taxonomy (NCBI): domain Eukaryota; kingdom Metazoa; phylum Arthropoda; class Insecta; order Odonata; family Libellulidae; genus Sympetrum; species Sympetrum striolatum. The sequence goes on from CANPUZ010000191.1 coordinate 79,701, forward strand.
ATTATTCGTTTTTCTTGCTTTTTTCGGTCAAATCTCGATAAAACAAGGAAAATTAACGGAAAAAAAGAGGATAAAAATTGAAATATCGCTAAAATTATTCGTTTTTCTTGCTTTTTTCGGTCAAATCTCAATAAAATAAGGAAAATTAAGGGAAAAAAAGAAGATAAAAATTGAAATTTCGCTAAAATTATTCGTTTTTCTTGCTTTTTTCGGTCAAATCTCGATAAAATAAGGAAAATTAAGGAAAAAAAAGAGGAAAAAAATTGAAATTTCGCTAAAATTATTCGTTTTTCTTGCTTTTTTCGGTCAAATCTCGATAAAATAAGGAAAATTAAGGGAGAAAAAGAGGAAAAAAATTGAAATTTCGCTATAATTATTCGTTTTTCTTGCTTTTTTCGATGAAATCTCGATAAAATAAGGAAAATTAAGAGAAAAAAGAGGATAAAAATTGATATTTCGCTAAAATTATTCGTTTTTCTTGCTTTCTTTGGTCAAATCTCGTTAAATGAGGAGAATGAAGGAAAAAAAGAGAAAAAATTGAAATTTCGCTATAATTATTCGTTTTTCTTGCTTTTTTCGGTCAAATCTCGATAAAATAAGGAAAATTAAGGGAAAAAAAGAGGAAAAAAATTGAAATTTCGCTAAAATTATTCGTTCTTCTTGCTTTTTTAGGTCAAATCTCGATAAAATAAAGAAAATAAAGGTAAAAAAAGAGGAAAAAAATTGAAATTTCGCTGAAATTATTCGTTTTTCTTGCCTTTTTTGGTCAAATCTCGATAAAATAAGGAAAATTAAGGGAAAAAAAGAGGAAAAAAATTGAAATTTCGCAAAAATTATTCGTTTTTCTTGCTTTTTTCGGTCAAATCTCGATAAAATAAGGAGAATTAAGGGAAAAAAAGAGGAATGAGATTGAAATTTCGCTAAAATTATTCGTTTTTCTTGCATTTTTCGGTCAAATCTCGATAAAATAAGGAAAATTAAGGGAAAAAAAGAGGATAAAAATTGAAATTTCGCTAAAATTATTCGTTTTTCTTGCTTTTTTCGGTCAAATCTCGATAAAACAAGGAAGATTAAGGGAAAAAAAGAGGTAAAAAATAAAAATTTTGCTAAAATTATTCGTTTTTCTTGCTTTTTTCGGTCAAATCTTGATAAAATAAGGAAAATTAAGGGAAAAAAAGAGGAAAAAATTTGAAATTTCGCGAAAATTATTCGTTTTTCTTGCTTTTGTCGGTCAAATCTCGATAAAACAAGGAAAAGTAAAGGAAAAAAAGAGGATAAAAATTGAAATTTCGCTAAAATTATTCATTTTTCGGTCAAATCTCGATAAAATAAGGAAAATTAACGGAAAAAAAGAGGAAAAAAATTGAAATTTCGCTAAAATTATTCGTTTTTCTTGCTTTATTCGGTCAAATCTCGATAAAATAAGGAAAATTAAGGGAAAAAAAGAGGAAAAAAATTGAAATTTTGCTATAATGATTCGTTTTTCTTGCTTTTTTCGATGAAATCTCGATAAAATAAGGAAAATTAAGGGAAAAAAGAGGATAAAAATTGATATTTCGCTAAAATTATTCGTTTTTCTTGCTTTTTTCGGTCAAATCTCGTTAAATGAGGAGAATGAAGGAAAAAAAGAGGAAAAAAATTGAAATTTTGCAAAAATTATTCGTTTTTCTTGCTTTTTTCGGTCAAATCTCGATAAAATCAGGAAAATTAAGGGAAAAAAAGAGGAAAAAAATTGAAATTTCGCTAAAATTATTCGTTTTTCTTGCTTTTTTCGGTCAAATCTCGATAAAACAGGGAAAATTAAGGGAAAAAAAGAGGTAAAAAATAGAATTTTCGCTAAGATTATTCGTTTTTTCTTGCTTTATTCGGTCAAATCTCGATTAAATAAGGAAAATTAAGGGAAAAAAAGAGGATAAAAATTGAAATTTCGCTAAAATTATTCGTTTCTTTTGCTTTTTTCGATGAAATCTCGATAAAATAAGGAAAATTAAGGGAAAAAAAGAGGAAAAAATTGAAATTTCGCTAAAATTATTCGTTTTTCTTGCTTTTTTTGGTCAAATCTCGATAAAATAAGGAAAATAAAGGGAAAAAAAGAGGAAAAAAATTGAAATTTCGCTAAAATTATTCGTTTTTCTTGCCTTTTTCGGTCAAATCTCGATAAAATAAGGAAAATTAAGGGAAAAAAAGAGGAAAAAAATTGAAATTTCGCTATAATTATTCGTTTTTCTAGCTTTTTTCGATGAAATCTCGATAAAATAAGGAAAATTAAGGGAAAAAATAGGATAAAAATTGATATTTCGCTAAAATTATTCGTTTTTCTTGCTTTTTTTCGGTTAAATCTCGATAAAATAAGGAAAAATAAGGGAAAAAAGAGGAAAGAGATTGAAATTTCGCTAAAATTATTCGTTTTTCTTGCTTTTTTCGGTCAAATCTCGATAAAATAAAGAAAATTAAGGAAAAAAAGAGAAAAAAAATGGAAATTTCGCTAAAATTATTCGTTTTTCTTGCTTTTTTCGGTCAAATCTCGTTAAATGAAGAGAATGAAGGAAAAAAAGAGAAAAAAATTGAAATTTCGCTATAATTATTCGTTTTTCTTGCTTTTTTCGGTCAAATCTCGATAAAATAAGGAAAATTAAGGGAAAAAAAGTGGTAAAAAATAGAAATTTTGCTAAAATTATTCGTTTTTCTTGCTTTTTTCGGTCAAATCTCGATAATATAAGGAAAATTAAGGAAAAAAAAGAGGAAAAAAAAGAGGAAAAAAAATAGAAATTTCGCTAAAATTATTCGTTTTTCTTGCTTTTTTCGGTCAAATCTCGATAAAACAAGGAATATTAAGGGAAAAAAGAGGATAAAAATTGAAATTTCGCTAAAATTATTCGTTTTTCTTGCTTTTTTCGGTCAAATCTCGATAAAATAAGGAAAATTAACGGAAAAAAGGGGAAAAAAATTGAAATTTCGCTAAAATTATTCGTTTTTCTTGCTTTTTTCGGTCAAATCTCGATAAAATAAGGAAAATTAAGGGAAAAAAAGAGGAAAAAATTGAAATTTCGCTATAATTATTCGTTTTTTTTTTTTTCGATGAAATCTCGATAAAATAAGGAAAATTAAGGGAAAAAAGAGGATAAAAATTGATATTTCGCTAAAATTATTCGTTTTTCTTGCTTTTTTCGGTTAAATCTCGATAAAATAAGGAAAATTAAGGGAAAAAAGAGGAAAGAGATTGAAATTTCGCTAAAATTATTCGTTTTTCTTGCTTTTTTCGGTCAAATCTCGATAAAATAAGGAAAATTAAGGAAAAAAAAGAGGAAAAAAATGGAAATTTCGCTAAAATTATTCGTTTTTCTTGCTTTTTTCGGTCAAATCTCGATAAAATAAGGAAAATTAAGGGAGAAAAAGAGGAAAAAAATTGAAATTTCGCTATAATTATTCGTTTTTCTTGCTTTTTTCGATGAAATCTCGATAAAATAAGGAAAATTAAGAGAAAAAAGAGGATAAAAATTGATATTTCGCTAAAATTATTCGTTTTTCTTGCTTTCTTCGGTCAAATCTCGTTAAATGAGGAGAATGAAGGAAAAAAAGAGAAAAAAATTGAAATTTCGCTATAATTATTCGTTTTTCTTGCTTTTTTCGGTCAAATCTCGATAAAATAAGGAAAATTAAGGGAAAAAAAGTGGTAAAAAATAGAAATTTTGCTAAAATTATTCGTTTTTCTTGCTTTTTTCGGTCAAATCTTGATAAAATAAGGAAAATTAACGGAAAAAAAGAGGAAAAAAATTGAAATTTCGCTATAATGATTCGTTTTTCTTGCTTTTTTCGATGAAATCTCGATAAAATAAGGAAAATTAAGGGAAAAAAGAGGATAAAAATTGATATTTCGCTAAAATTATTCGTTTTTCTTGCTTTTTTCGGTCAAATCTCGTTAAATGAGGAGAATGAAGGAAAAAAAGAGGAAAAAAATTGAAATTTTGCTAAAATTATTCGTTTTTCTTGCTTTTTTGGTCAAATCTCGATAAAATAAGGATAATTAAGGGAAAAAAAGAGAAAAAATTTGAAATTTCGCTAAAATTATTCGTTTTTCTTGCTTTTTTCGGTCAAATCTCGATAAAATAAGGAAAATTAAGGGGAAAAAGAGGATAAAAATTGAAATTTTGCTAAAATTATTCGTTTTTCTTGCCTTTTTCGGTCAAATCTCGATAAATTAAGGAAAATTAAGGGAAAAAAAGAGGAAAAAAATTGTAATTTTGCAAAAATTATTCGTTTTTCTTGCTTTTTTCGGTCAAATCTCGATAAAATAAGGAAAATTAAGGGAAAAAAAGAGGAAAAAGATTGAAATTTCACGAAAATTATTCGTTTTTCTTGCTTTTTTCGGTCAAATCTCGATAAAATAAGGAAAATTAAGGGAAAAAAAGAGGATAAAAATTGAAATTTCGCTAAAATTATTCGTTTTTCTTGCTTTTTTCGGTCAAATCTCGATAAAATAAGGAAATTTAAGGGAAAAAAAGAGGAAAAAATTGAAATTTCGCTAAAATTATTCGTTTTTCTTGCTTTTTTCGGTCAAATCTCGATAAAATAAGGAAAATTAAGGGAAAAAAAGAGGAAAAAAATTGAAATTTCGCTATAATTATTCGCCTTTCTTGCTTTTTTCGATGAAATCTCGATAAAATAAGGAAAATTAAGGGAAAAAAGAGGATAAAAATTGATATTTCGCTAAAATTATTCTTTTTTCTTGCTTTTTTCGGTCAAATCTCGTTAAATGAGGAGAATGAAGGAAAAAAAGAGGAAAAAAATTGAAATATTGCTAAAATTATTCGTTTTTCTTGCTTTTTTGGTCAAATCTCGATAAAATAAGGATAATTAAGGGAAAAAAAGAGAAAAAATTTGAAATTTCGCTAAAATTATTCGTTTTTCTTGCTTTTTTCGGTCAAATCTCGATAAAATAAGGAAAATTAAGGGGAAAAAGAGGATAAAAATTGAAATTTTGCTAAAATTATTCGTTTTTCTTGCCTTTTTCGGTCAAATCTCGATAAATTAAGGAAAATTAAGGGAAAAAAAGAGGAAAAAAATTGTAATTTTGCAAAAATTATTCGTTTTTCTTGCTTTTTTCGGTCAAATCTCGATAAAATAAGGAAAATTAAGGGAAAAAAAGAGGAAAAAGATTGAAATTTCACGAAAATTATTCGTTTTTCTTGCTTTTTTCGGTCAAATCTCGATAAAATAAGGAAAATTAAGGGAAAAAAAGAGGATAAAAATTGAAATTTCGCTAAAATTATTCGTTTTTCTTGCTTTTTTCGGTCAAATCTCGATAAAATAAGGAAATTTAAGGGAAAAAAAGAGGAAAAAATTGAAATTTCGCTAAAATTATTCGTTTTTCTTGCTTTTTTCGGTCAAATCTCGATAAAATAAGGAAAATTAAGGGAAAAAAAGAGGAAAAAAATTGAAATTTCGCTATAATTATTCGCCTTTCTTGCTTTTTTCGATGAAATCTCGATAAAATAAGGAAAATTAAGGGAAAAAAGAGGATAAAAATTGATATTTCGCTAAAATTATTCTTTTTTCTTGCTTTTTTTCGGTCAAATCTCGTTAAATGAGGAGAATGAAGGAAAAAATGAGGAAAAAAATGTAATTTTGCTAAAATTATTCGTTTTTCTTGCTTTTTTCGGTCAAATCTCGAGAAAATAAGGAAAATTAAGGGAAAAAAAGAGGAAAAAAATTGAAATTTCGCTAAAATTATTCGTTTTTCTTGCTTTTTTCGGTCAAATCTCGATAAAATAAGGAAAATTAAGGGAAAAAAAGAGGAAAAAAATTGAAATTTCGCAAAAATTATTCGTTTTTCTTGCTTTTTTCGGTCAAATCTCGATAAAATAAGGAAAATTAAGGGAAAAAAAGAGGAAAAAGATTGAAATTTCGCTAAAATTATTCGTTTTTCTTGCTTTTTTCGGTCAAATCTCGATAAAACAAGGAAAATTAAGGGAAAAAAAGAGGTAAAAAATAGAAATTTCGCTAAGATTATTCGTTTTTTCTTGCTTTTTTCGGTCAAATCTCGATAAAATAAGGAATATTAAGGGAAAAAAAGAGGAAAAAATTTGAAATTTCGCGAAAATTATTCGTTTTTCTTGCTTTTTTCGGTCAAATCTCGATAAAATAAGGAAAATTAAGGGAAAAAAAGAGGATAAAAATTGAAATTTTGCTAAAATTATTCGTTTTTCTTGCTTTTTTCGGTCAAATCTCGATAATATAAGGAAAATTAAGGGAAAAAAAGAGGAAAAAAATTGATTTCGCTAAAATTATTCGTTTTTCTTGCTTTTTTCGGTCAAATCTCGATAAAATAAGGAAAATTAAGGGAAAAAAAGAGGACAAAAAATTGAAATTTCGCTAAAATTATTCGTTTTTCTTGCTTTTTTCGGTCAAATCTCGATAATATAAGGAAAATTAAGGAAAAAAAAGAGGAAAAAAATTGAAATTTCGCTAAAATTATTCGTTTTTCTTCCTTTTTTCGGTCAAATCTCGATAAAATAAGGAAAATTTAGGGAAAAAAAGAGGAAAAAAATTGAAATTTGGCTATAATTATTCGTTTTTCTTGCTTTTTTCGATGAAATCTCGATAAAATAAGGAAAATTAAGGGAAAAAAGAGGATAAAAATTGATATTTCGCTAAAATTATTCGTTTTTCTTGCTTTCTTCGGTCAAATCTCGTTAAATGAGGAGAATGAAGGAAAAAAAGAGGAAAAAAATTGAAATTTCGCTAAAATTATTCGTTTTTCTTGCTTTTTTCGGTCAAATCTCGATAAAACAAGGAAAATTAAGGGAAAAAAAGAGGTAAAAAATAGAAATTTCGCTAAAATTATTCGTTTTTCTTGATTTTTCGGTCAAATCTCGATAAAATAAGGAAAATTAAGGGAAAAAAAGAGGAAAAAATTTGAAATTTCGCGAAAATTATTCGTTTTTCTTGCTTTTTTCGGTCAAATCTCGATAAAACAAGGAATATTAAGGGAAAAAAAGAGGATAAAAATTGAAAATTCGCTAAAATTATTCGTTTTTCTTGCTTTTTTCGGTCAAATCTCGATAAAATAAGGAAAATTAACGGAAAAAAAGGGGAAAAAAATTGAAATTTCGCTAAAATTATTCGTTTTTCTTGCTTTTTTCGGTCAAATCTCGATAAAATAAGGAAAATTAAGGGAAAAAAAGAGGAAAAAAATTGAAATTTCGCAAATATTATTCGTTTTTCTTGCTTTTTTGGTCAAATCTCGATAAAATAAGGAAAATTAAGGGAAAAAAAGAGGAAAGAGATTGAAATTTCGCTAAAATTATTCGTTTTTCTTGCTTTTTTCGGTCAAATCTAGATAAAATAAGGAAAATTAAGGGAAAAAAAAAGGATAAAAATTGAAATTTAACAAAAATTATTCGTTTTTCTTGCTTTTTTCGGTCAAATCTCGATAAAACAAGGAAAATTAAGGGAAAAAAAGAGGTAAAAAATAGAAATTTCGCTAAAATTATTCGTTTTTCTTGTTTTTTTTCGGTCAAATCTCGATAAAATAAGGAAAATTAAGGGAAAAAAAGAGGAAAAAAATTGAAATTTCGCTATAATTATTCGTTTTTCTTGCTTTTTTCGATGAAATCTCGATAAAATAAGGAAAATTAAGGGAAAACAGAGGATAAAAATTGATATTTCGCTAAAATTATTCGTTTTTCTTGCTTTTTTCGGTCAAATCTCGTTAAATGAGGAGAATGAAGGAAAATAAGAGGAAAAAATTGAAATTTTGCTAAAATTATTCGTTTTTCTTGCTTTTTTTGGTCAAATCTCGATAAAATAAGGAAAATTAAGGGAAAAAAAGAGGAAAAAATTTGAAATTTCGCTAAAATTATTCGTTTTTCTTGCTTTTTTCGGTCAAATCTCGATAAAATAAGGAAAATTAAGGGAAAAAAAGAGGATAAAAATTGAAATTTCGCAAAAATTATTCGTTTTTCTTGCCTTTTTCGGTCAAATCTCGATAAAATAAGGAAAATTAAGGGAAAAAAAGAGGAAAAAAATTGAAATTTCGCAAATATTATTCGTTTTTCTTGCTTTTTTGGTCAAATCTCGATAAAATAAGGAAAATTAAGGGAAAAAAAGAGGAAAAAATTTGAAATTTCGCGAAAATTATTCGTTTTTCTTGCTTTTTTCGGTCAAATCTAGATAAAATAAGGAAAATTAAGGGAAAAAAAGAGGATAAAAATTGAAATTTTGCTAAAATTATTCGTTTTTCTTGCTTTTTTCGGTCAAATCTCGATAAAACAAGGAAAATTAAGGGAAAAAAGAGGTAAAAAATAGAAATTTCGCTAAAATTATTCGTTTTTCTTGCTTTTTTCGGTCAAATCTCGATAAAATAAGGAAAATTAAGGGAAAAAAAGAGGAAAAAATTTGAAATTTCGCGAAAATTATTCGTTTTTCTTGCTTTTTTCGGTCAAATCTCGATAAAACAAGGAAAATTAAGGGAAAAAAAGTGGATAAAAATTGAAATTTCGCTAAAATTATTCGTTTTTCTTGCTTTTTTCGGTCAAATCTCGATAAAATAAGGAAAATTTAGGGAAAAAAAGAGGAAAAAAATTGAAATTTCTCTATAATTATTCGTTTTTCTTGCTTTTTTCGGTCAAATCTCGATAAAATAAGGAAAATTAAGGGAAAAAAGAGGATAAAAATTGATATTTCGCTAAAATTATTCGTTTTTCTTGCTTTTTTAGGTCAAATCTCGATAAAATAAAGAAAATAAAGGTAAAAAAAGAGGAAAAAAATTGAAATTTCGCTGAAATTATTCGTTTTTCTTGCCTTTTTTGGTCAAATCTCGATATAATAAGGAAAATTAAGGGAAAAAAAGAGGAAAAAAATTGAAATTTCGCAAAAATTATTCGTTTTTCTTGCTTTTTTCGGTCAAATCTCGATAAAATAAGGAGAATTAAGGGAAAAAAAGAGGAATGAGATTGAAATTTCGCTAAAATTATTCGTTTTTCTTGCTTTTTTCGGTCAAATCTCGATAAAATAAGGAAAATTAATGGAAAAAAAGAGGATAAAAATTGAAATTTCGCTAAAATTATTCGTTTTTCTTGCTTTTTTCGGTCAAATCTCGATAAAACAAGGAAAATTAAGGGAAAAAAAGAGGTAAAAAATAAAAATTTTGCTAAAATTATTCGTTTTTCTTGCTTTTTTCGGTCAAATCTTGATAAAATAAGGAAAATTAAGGGAAAAAAAGAGGAAAAAATTTGAAATTTCGCGAAAATTATTCGTTTTTCTTGCTTTTGTCGGTCAAATCTCGATAAAACAAGGAAAAGTAAAGGAAAAAAAGAGGATAAAAATTGAAATTTCGCTAAAATTATTCATTTTTCTTGCTTTTTTCGGTCAAATCTCGATAAAATAATGAAAATTAACGGAAAAAAAGAGGAAAAAAATTGAAATTTCGCTAAAATTATTCGTTTTTCTTGCTTTATTCGGTCAAATCTCGATAAAATAAGGAAAATTAAGGGAAAAAAAGAGGAAAAAAATTGAAATTTCGCTATAATGATTCGTTTTTCTTGCTTTTTTCGATGAAATCTCGATAAAATAAGGAAAATTAAGGGAAAAAAGAGGTTAAAAATTGATATTTCGCTAAAATTATTCGTTTTTCTTGCTTTTTTCGGTCAAATCTCGTTAAATGAGGAGAATGAAGGAAAAAAAGAGGAAAAAAATTGAAATTTTGCAAAAATTATTCGTTTTTCTTGCTTTTTACGGTCAAATCTCGATAAAATAAGGAAAATTAAGGGAAAAAAAGAGGAAAAAAATTGAAATTTCGCTAAAATTATTCGTTTTTCTTGCTTTTTTCGGTCAAATCTCGATAAAACAGGGAAAATTAAGGGAAAAAAAGAGGTAAAAAATAGAATTTTCGCTAAGATTATTCGTTTTTTCTTGCTTTATTCGGTCAAATCTCGATTAAATAAGGAAAATTAAGGGAAAAAAAGAGGATAAAAATTGAAATTTCGCTAAAATTATTCGTTTCTTTTGCTTTTTTCGATGAAATCTCGATAAAATAAGGAAAATTAAGGGAAAAAAAGAGGAAAAAATTGAAATTTCGCTAAAATTATTCGTTTTTCTTGCTTTTTTTGGTCAAATCTCGATAAAATAAGGAAAATAAAGGGAAAAAAAGAGGAAAAAAATTGAAATTTCGCTAAAATTATTCGTTTTTCTTGCCTTTTTCCGTCAAATCTCGATAAAATAAGGAAAATTAAGGGAAAAAAAGAGGAAAAAAATTGAAATTTCGCTATAATTATTCGTTTTTCTTGCTTTTTTCGATGAAATCTCGATAAAATAAGGAAAATTAAGGGAAAAAATAGGATAAAAATTGATATTTCGCTAAAATTATTCGTTTTTCTTGCTTTTTTTCGGTTAAATCTCGATAAAATAAGGAAAAATAAGGGAAAAAAGAGGACAGAGATTGAAATTTCGCTAAAATTATTCGTTTTTCTTGCTTTTTTTCGGTCAAATCTCGTTAAATGAGGAGAATGAAGGAAAAAAAGAGAAAAAAATTGAAATTTCGCTATAATTATTCGTTTTTCTTGCTTTTTTCGGTCAAATCTCGATAAAATAAGGAAAATTAAGGGAAAAAAAGAGGAAAAAATGAAATTTCGCTAAAATTATTCGTTTTTCTTGCTTTTTTTGGTCAAATCTCGATAAAATAAGGAAAATAAAGGGAAAAAAAGAGGAAAAAAATTGAAATTTCGCTAAAATTATTCGTTTTTCTTGCCTTTTTCCGTCAAATCTCGATAAAATAAGGAAAATTAAGGGAAAAAAAGAGGAAAAAAATTGAAATTTCGCTATAATTATTCGTTTTTCTTGCTTTTTTCGATGAAATCTCGATAAAATAAGGAAAATTAAGGGAAAAAATAGGATAAAAATTGATATTTCGCTAAAATTATTCGTTTTTCTTGCTTTTTCGGTTAAATCTCGATAAAATAAGGAAAAATAAGGGAAAAAAGAGGAAAGAGATTGAAATTTCGCTAAAATTATTCGTTTTTCTTGCTTTTTTCGGTCAAATCTCGATAAAATAAAGAAAATTAAGGAAAAAAAGAGAAAAAAAATGGAAATTTCGCTAAAATTATTCGTTTTTCTTGCTTTTTTCGGTCAAATCTCGTTAAATGAGGAGAATGAAGGAAAAAAAGAGAAAAAAATTGAAATTTCGCTATAATTATTCGTTTTTCTTGCTTTTTTCGGTCAAATCTCGATAAAATAAGGAAAATTAAGGGAAAAAAAGTGGTAAAAAATAGAAATTTTGCTAAAATTATTCGTTTTTCTTGCTTTTTTCGGTCAAATCTCGATAATATAAGGAAAATTAAGGAAAAAAAAGAGGAAAAAAAAGAGGAAAAAAAATAGAAATTTCGCTAAAATTATTCGTTTTTCTTGCTTTTTTCGGTCAAATCTCGATAAAACAAGGAATATTAAGGGAAAAAGAGGATAAAAATTGAAATTTCGCTAAAATTATTCGTTTTTCTTGCTTTTTTTCGGTCAAATCTCGATAAAATAAGGAAAATTAACGGAAAAAAGGGGAAAAAAATTGAAATTTCGCTAAAATTATTCGTTTTTCTTGCTTTTTTCGGTCAAATCTCGATAAAATAAGGAAAATTAAGGGAAAAAAAGAGGAAAAAATTGAAATTTCGCTATAATTATTCGTTTTTTTTTTTTTTCGATGAAATCTCGATAAAATAAGGAAAATTAAGGGAAAAAAGAGGATAAAAATTGATATTTCGCTAAAATTATTCGTTTTTCTTGCTTTTTTCGGTTAAATCTCGATAAAATAAGGAGAATTAAGGGAAAAAAGAGGAAAGAGATTGAAATTTCGCTAAAATTATTCGTTTTTCTTGCTTTTTTCGGTCAAATCTCGATAAAATAAGGAAAATTAAGGAAAAAAAAGAGGAAAAAAATGGAAATTTCGCTAAAATTATTCGTTTTTCTTGCTTTTTTCGGTCAAATCTCGATAAAATAAGGAAAATTAAGGGAGAAAAAGAGGAAAAAAATTGAAATTTCGCTATAATTATTCGTTTTTCTTGCTTTTTTCGATGAAATCTCGATAAAATAAGGAAAATTAAGAGAAAAAAGAGGATAAAAATTGATATTTCGCTAAAATTATTCGTTTTTCTTGCTTTCTTCGGTCAAATCTCGTTAAATGAGGAGAATGAAGGAAAAAAAGAGAAAAAAATTGAAATTTCGCTATAATTATTCGTTTTTCTTGCTTTTTTCGGTCAAATCTCGATAAAATAAGGAAAATTAAGGGAAAAAAAGTGGTAAAAAATAGAAATTTTGCTAAAATTATTCGTTTTTCTTGCTTTTTTCGGTCAAATCTTGATAAAATAAGGAAAATTAACGGAAAAAAAGAGGAAAAAAATTGAAATTTCGCTATAATGATTCGTTTTTCTTGCTTTTTTTCGATGAAATCTCGATAAAATAAGGAAAATTAAGGGAAAAAAGAGGATAAAAATTGATATTTCGCTAAAATTATTCGTTTTTCTTGCTTTTTTCGGTCAAATCTCGATAAAATAAGGAAAATTAAGGGGAAAAAGAGGATAAAAATTGAAATTTTGCTAAAATTATTCGTTTTTCTTGCCTTTTTCGGTCAAATCTCGATAAATTAAGGAAAATTAAGGGAAAAAAAGAGGAAAAAAATTGTAATTTCGCAAAAATTATTCGTTTTTCTTGCTTTTTTCGGTCAAATCTCGATAAAATAAGGAAAATTAAGGGAAAAAAAGAGGAAAAAGATTGAAATTTCACGAAAATTATTCGTTTTTCTTGCTTTTTTCGGTCAAATCTCGATAAAATAAGGAAAATTAAGGGAAAAAAAGAGGATAAAAATTGAAATTTCGCTAAAATTATTCGTTTTTCTTGCTTTTTTCGGTCAAATCTCGATAAAATAAGGAAATTTAAGGGAAAAAAAGAGGAAAAAATTGAAATTTCGCTAAAATTATTCGTTTTTCTTGCTTTTTTCGGTCAAATCTCGATAAAATAAGGAAAATTAAGGGAAAAAAAGAGGAAAAAAATTGAAATTTCGCTATAATTATTCGCTTTTCTTGCTTTTTTCGATGAAATCTCGATAAAATAAGGAAAATTAAGGGAAAAAAGAGGATAAAAATTGATATTTCGCTAAAATTATTCTTTTTTCTTGCTTTTTTCGGTCAAATCTCGTTAAATGAGGAGAATGAAGGAAAAAATGAGGAAAAAAATGTAATTTTGCTAAAATTATTCGTTTTTCTTGCTTTTTTTCGGTCAAATCTCGAGAAAATAAGGAAAATTAAGGGAAAAAAAGAGGAAAAAAATTGAAATTTCGCTAAAATTATTCGTTTTTCTTGCTTTTTCGGTCAAATCTCGATAAAATAAGGAAAATTAAGGGAAAAAAAGAGGAAAAAAATTGAAATTTCGCAAAAATTATTCGTTTTTCTTGCTTTTTTCGGTCAAATCTCGATAAAATAAGGAAAATTAAGGGAAAAAAAGAGGAAAAAGATTGAAATTTCGCTAAAATTATTCGTTTTTCTTGCTTTTTTCGGTCAAATCTCGATAAAACAAGGAAAATTAAGGGAAAAAAAGAGGTAAAAAATAGAAATTTCGCTAAGATTATTCGTTTTTTCTTGCTTTTTTCGGTCAAATCTCGATAAAATAAGGAATATTAAGGGAAAAAAAGAGGAAAAAATTTGAAATTTCGCGAAAATTATTCGTTTTTCTTGCTTTTTTCGGTCAAATCTCGATAAAATAAGGAAAATTAAGGGAAAAAAAGAGGATAAAAATTGAAATTTTGCTAAAATTATTCGTTTTTCTTGCTTTTTTCGGTCAAATCTCGATAATATAAGGAAAATTAAGGGAAAAAAAGAGGAAAAAAATTGATTTCGCTAAAATTATTCGTTTTTCTTGCTTTTTTCGGTCAAATCTCGATAAAATAAGGAAAATTAAGGGAAAAAAAGAGGACAAAAAATTGAAATTTCGCTAAAATTATTCGTTTTTCTTGCTTTTTTCGGTCAAATCTCGATAATATAAGGAAAATTAAGGAAAAAAAAGAGGAAAAAAATTGAAATTTCGCTAAAATTATTCGTTTTTCTTCCTTTTTTCGGTCAAATCTCGATAAAATAAGGAAAATTTAGGGAAAAAAAGAGGAAAAAAATTGAAATTTGGCTATAATTATTCGTTTTTCTTGCTTTTTTCGATGAAATCTCGATAAAATAAGGAAAATTAAGGGAAAAAAGAGGATAAAAATTGATATTTCGCTAAAATTATTCGTTTTTCTTGCTTTCTTCGGTCAAATCTCGTTAAATGAGGAGAATGAAGGAAAAAAAGAGGAAAAAAATTGAAATTTCGCTAAAATTATTCGTTTTTCTTGCTTTTTTCGGTCAAATCTCGATAAAACAAGGAAAATTAAGGGAAAAAAAGAGGTAAAAAATAGAAATTTCGCTAAAATTATTCGTTTTTCTTGATTTTTCGGTCAAATCTCGATAAAATAAGGAAAATTAAGGGAAAAAAAGAGGAAAAAATTTGAAATTTCGCGAAAATTATTCGTTTTTCTTGCTTTTTTCGGTCAAATCTCGATAAAACAAGGAATATTAAGGGAAAAAAAGAGGATAAAAATTGAAAATTCGCTAAAATTATTCGTTTTTCTTGCTTTTTTCGGTCAAATCTCGATAAAATAAGGAAAATTAACGGAAAAAAAGGGGAAAAAAATTGAAATTTCGCTAAAATTATTCGTTTTTCTTGCTTTTTTCGGTCAAATCTCGATAAAATAAGGAAAATTAAGGGAAAAAAAGAGGAAAAAAATTGAAATTTCGCAAATATTATTCGTTTTTCTTGCTTTTTTGGTCAAATCTCGATAAAATAAGGAAAATTAAGGGAAAAAAAGAGGAAAGAGATTGAAATTTCGCTAAAATTATTCGTTTTTCTTGCTTTTTTCGGTCAAATCTAGATAAAATAAGGAAAATTAAGGGAAAAAAAGAGGATAAAAATTGAAATTTAACAAAAATTATTCGTTTTTCTTGCTTTTTTCGGTCAAATCTCGATAAAACAAGGAAAATTAAGGGAAAAAAAGAGGTAAAAAATAGAAATTTCGCTAAAATTATTCGTTTTTCTTGTTTTTTTCGGTCAAATCTCGATAAAATAAGGAAAATTAAGGGAAAAAAAGAGGAAAAAAATTGAAATTTCGCTATAATTATTCGTTTTTCTTGCTTTTTTCGATGAAATCTCGATAAAATAAGGAAAATTAAGGGAAAACAGAGGATAAAAATTGATATTTCGCTAAAATTATTCGTTTTTCTTGCTTTTTTCGGTCAAATCTCGTTAAATGAGGAGAATGAAGGAAAATAAGAGGAAAAAATTGAAATTTTGCTAAAATTATTCGTTTTTCTTGCTTTTTTTGGTCAAATCTCGATAAAATAAGGAAAATTAAGGGAAAAAAAGAGGAAAAAATTTGAAATTTCGCTAAAATTATTCGTTTTTCTTGCTTTTTTCGGTCAAATCTCGATAAAATAAGGAAAATTAAGGGAAAAAAAGAGGATAAAAATTGAAATTTCGCAAAAATTATTCGTTTTTCTTGCCTTTTTCGGTCAAATCTCGATAAAATAAGGAAAATTAAGGGAAAAAAAGAGGAAAAAAATTGAAATTTCGCAAATATTATTCGTTTTTCTTGCTGTTTTGGTCAAATCTCGATAAAATAAGGAAAATTAAGGGAAAAAAAGAGGAAAAAATTTGAAATTTCGCGAAAATTATTCGTTTTTCTTGCTTTTTTCGGTCAAATCTAGATAAAATAAGGAAAATTAAGGGAAAAAAAGAGGATAAAAATTGAAATTTCGCTAAAATTATTCGTTTTTCTTGCTTTTTTCGGTCAAATCTCGATAAAACAAGGAAAATTAAGGGAAAAAAGAGGTAAAAAATAGAAATTTCGCTAAAATTATTCGTTTTTCTTGCTTTTTTCGGTCAAATCTCGATAAAATAAGGAAAATTAAGGGAAAAAAAGAGGAAAAAATTTGAAATTTCGCGAAAATTATTCGTTTTTCTTGCTTTTTTCGGTCAAATCTCGATAAAACAAGGAAAATTAAGGGAAAAAAAGTGGATAAAAATTGAAATTTCGCTAAAATTATTCGTTTTTCTTGCTTTTTTCGGTCAAATCTCGATAAAATAAGGAAAATTTAGGGAAAAAAAGAGGAAAAAAATTGAAATTTCGCTATAATTATTCGTTTTTCTTGCTTTTTTCGGTCAAATCTCGATAAAATAAGGAAAATTAAGGGAAAAAAGAGGATAAAAATTGATATTTCGCTAAAATTATTCGTTTTTCTTGCTTTCTTCGGTCGAATCTCGTTAAATGAGGAGAATGAAGGAAAAAAAGAGGATAAAAATTGAAATTTCGGTAAAATTATTCGTTTTTCTTGCTTTTTTCGGTCAAATCTCGATAAAATAAGGAAAATAAAGGGAAAAAAAGAGGAAAAAAATTGAAATTTCGCTATAATTATTCATTTTTCTTGCCTTTTTCGGTCAAATCTCGATAAAATAAGGAAAATTAAGGGAAAAAAAGAGGAAAAAAATTGAAATTTCGCAAAAATTATTCGTTTTTCTTGCTTTTTTCGGTCAAATCTCGATAAAATAAGGAAAATTAAGGGAAAAAAAGGAAAAAAATTGAAATTTCGCTAAAATTTTTCGTTTTTCTTGCTTTTTTCGGTCAAATCTCGATAAAACAAGGAAAATTAAGGGAAAAAAGAGGTAAAAAATAGAAATTTCGCTAAAATTATTCGTTTTTCTTGATTTTTCGGTCAAATCTCGATAAAATAAGGAAAATTAAGGGAAAAAAAGAGGAAAAAATTTGAAATTTTGCGAAAATTATTCGTTTTTCTTGCTTTTTTCGGTCAAATCTCGATAAAACAAGGAATATTAAGGGAAAAAAAGAGGATAAAAATTGAAATTTTGCTAAAATTATTCGTTTTTCTTGCTTTTTTCGGTCAAATCTCGATAAAATAAGGAAAATTAAGGGAAAAAAAGAGGAAAAAAATTGAAATTTCGCTAAAATTATTCGTTTTATTTGCTTTTTTCGGTCAAATCTCGATAAAACAGGGAAAATTAAGGGAAAAAAAGAGGTAAAAAATAGAATTTTCGCTAAGATTATTCGTTTTTTCTTGCTTTTTTCGGTCAAATCTCGATAAAATAAGGAAAATTAAGGGAAAAAAAGAGGATAAAAATTGAAATTTCGCTAAAATTATTCGTTTCTCTTGCTTTTTTCGGTCAAATCTCGATAATATAAGGAAAATTAAGGGAAAAAAAGAGGAAAAAAATTGATATTTCGCTAAAATTATTCGTTTTTCTTGCTTTTTTCGGTCAAATCTCGATAAAATAAGGAAAATAAAGCGAAGAAAAGAGGAAAAAAATTGAAATTTCGCTAAAATTATTCGTTTTTCTTGCCTTTTTCGGTCAAATCTCGATAAAATAAGGAAAATTAAGGGAAAAAAAGAGGAAAAAAATTGAAATTTCGCAAATATTATTCGTTTTTCTTGCATTTTTCGGTCAAATCTCGATAAAATAAGGAAAATAAAGGGAAAAAAAGAGGAAAAAAATTGAAATTTCGCTATAATTATTCGTTTTTTTTTTGCTTATTTCGATGAAATCTCGATAAAATAAGGAAAATTAAGGGAAAAAAGAGGAAAAAAATTGAAATTTCGCTAAAATTATTCGTTTTTCTTGCTTTTTTCGGTCAAATCTCGATAAAATAAGGAAAATAAAGGGAAAACAAGAGGAAAAAAATTGAAATTTCGCTAAAATTATTCGTTTTTCTTGCCTTTTTCGGTCAAATCTCGATAAAATAAGGAAAATTAAGGGAAAAAAGAATATAAAAATTGATATTTCGCTAAAATTATTCGTTTTTCTTGCTTTTTTCGGTTAAGTCTCGATAAAATAAGGAAAAATAAGGGAAAAAAGAGGAAAGAGATTGAAATTTCGCTAAAATTATTCGTTTTTCTTGCTTTTTTCGGTCAAATCTCGATAAAATAAAGAAAATTAAGGTAAAAAAGAGGAAAAAAATGGAAATTTCGCTAAAATTATTCGTTTTTCTTGCTTTTTTCGGTCAAATCTCGTTAAATGAGGAGAATGAAGGAAAAAAAGAGAAAAAAATTGAAATTTCGCTATAATTATTCGTTTTTCTTGCTTTTTTCGGTCAAATGTCGATAAAATAAGGAAAATTAAGGGAAAAAAAGTGGTAAAAAATAGAAATTTTGCTAAAATTATTCGTTTTTCTTGCTTTTTTCGGTCAAATCTCGATAATATAAGGAAAATTAAGGAAAAAAAAGAGGAAAAAAAAGAGGAAAAAAAATTGAAATTTCGCTAAAATTATTCGTTTTTCTTGCTTTTTTCGGTCAAATCTCGATAAAATAAGGAAAATTTAGGGAAAAAAAGAGGAAAAAATTGAAATTTCGCTATAATTATTCGTTTTTCTTGCTTTTTTCGATGAAATCTCGATAAAATAAGGAAAATTAAGGGAAAAAAGAGGATAAAAATTGATATTTCGCTAAAATTATTCGTTTTTCTTGCTTTCTTCGGTCAAATCTCGTTAAATGAGGAGAATAAAGGAAAAAAAGAGGAAAAAAATTGAAATTTCGCTATAATTATTCGTTTTTCTTGCTTTTTTCGATGAAATCTCTATAAAATAAGGAAAATTAAGGGAAAAAAAGAGGAAAAAAATTGAAATTTCGCTAAAATTATTCGTTTTTCTTGCTTTTTTCGGTCAAATCTCGATAAAACAAGGAAAATTAAGGGAAAAAAAGAGGTAAAAAATAGAAATTTCGCTAAAATTATTCGTTTTTCTTGCTTTTTTCGGTCAAATCTCGATAAAATAAGGAAAATTAAGGGAAAAAAAGAGGAAAAAATTTAAAATTTCGCGAAAATTATTCGTTTTTCTTGCTTTTTTCGGTCAAATCTCGATAAAACAAGGAATATTAAGGGAAAAAAAGAGGATAAAAATTGAAATTTCGCTAAAATTATTCGTTTTTCTTGCTTTTTTCGGTCAAATCTCGATAAAATAAGGAAAATTAACGGAAAAAGGGGAAAAAAATTGAAATTTCGCTAAAATTATTCGTTTTTCTTGCTTTTTTCGGTCAAATCTCGATAAAATAAGGAAAATTAAGGAAAAAAAAGAGGAAAAAATTGAAATTTCGCTATAATTATTCGTTTTTTTTTTTTTTTTTTCGATGAAATCTCGATAAAATAAGGAAAATTAAGGGAAAAAAGAGGATAAAAATTGATATTTCGCTAAAATTATTCGTTTTTCTTGCTTTTTTCGGTTAAATCTCGATAAAATAAGGAAAATTAAGGGAAAAAAGAGGAAAGAGATTGAAATTTCGCTAAAATTATTCGTTTTTCTTGCTTTTTTCGGTCAAATCTCGATAAAATAAGGAAAATTAAGGAAAAAAAAGAGGAAAAAAATGGAAATTTCGCTAAAATTATTCGTTTTTCTTGCTTTTTTCGGTCAAATCTCGATAAAATAAGGAAAATTAAGGGAGAAAAAGAGGAAAAAAATTGAAATTTCGCTATAATTATTCGTTTTTCTTGCTTTTTTCGATGAAATCTCGATAAAATAAGGAAAATTAAGAGAAAAAAGAGGATAAAAATTGATATTTCGCTAAAATTATTCGTTTTTCTTGCTTTCTTCGGTCAAATCTCGTTAAATGAGGAGAATGAAGGAAAAAAAGAGAAAAAAATTGAAATTTCGCTATAATTATTCGTTTTTCTTGCTTTTTTCGGTCAAATCTCGATAAAATAAGGAAAATTAAGGGAAAAAAAGTGGTAAAAAATACAAATTTTGCTAAAATTATTCGTTTTTCTTGCTTTTTTCGGTCAAATCTTGATAAAATAAGGAAAATTAACGGAAAAAAAGAGGAAAAAAATTGAAATTTCGCTATAATGATTCGTTTTTCTTGCTTTTTTCGATGAAATCTCGATAAAATAAGGAAAATTAAGGGAAAAAAGAGGATAAAAATTGATATTTCGCTAAAATTATTCGTTTTTCTTGCTTTTTTCGGTCAAATCTCGTTAAATGAGGAGAATGAAGGAAAAAAAGAGGAAAAAATTTAAATTTTGCAAAAATTATTCGTTTTTCTTGCTTTTTTCGGTCAAATCTCGATAAAATAAGGAAAATTAAGGGAAAAAAAGAGGAAAAAAATTGAAATTTCGCTATAATTATTCGCTTTTCTTGCTTTTTTCGATGAAATCTCGATAAAATAAGGAAAATTAAGGGAAAAAAGAGGATAAAAATTGATATTTCGCTAAAATTATTCTTTTTTCTTGCTTTTTTCGGTCAAATCTCGTTAAATGAGGAGAATGAAGGAAAAAATGAGGAAAAAAATGTAATTTTGCTAAAATTATTCGTTTTTCTTGCTTTTTTCGGTCAAATCTCGAGAAAATAAGGAAAATTAAGGGAAAAAAAGAGGAAAAAAATTGAAATATCGCTAAAATTATTCGTTTTTCTTGCTTTTTTCGGTCAAATCTCGATAAAATAAGGAAAATTAAGGGAAAAAAAGAGGAAAAAAATTGAAATTTCGCAAAAATTATTCGTTTTTCTTGCTTTTTTCGGTCAAATCTCGATAAAATAAGGAAAATTAAGGGAAAAAAAGAGGAAAAAGATTGAAATTTCGCTAAAATTATTCGTTTTTCTTGCTTTTTTCGGTCAAATCTCGATAAAACAAGGAAAATTAAGGGAAAAAAAGAGGTAAAAAATAGAAATTTCGCTAAGATTATTCGTTTTTTCTTGCTTATTTCGGTCAAATCTCGATAAAATAAGGAATATTTAGGGAAAAAAAGAGGAAAAAATTTGAAATTTCGCGAAAATTATTCGTTTTTCTTGCTTTTTTCGGTCAAATCTCGATAAAATAAGGAAAATTAAGGGAAAAAAAGAGGATAAAAATTGAAATTTCGCTAAAATTATTCGCTTTTCTTGCTTTTTTCGGTCAAATCTCGATAATATAAGGAAAATTAAGGGAAAAAAAGAGGAAAAAATTGATTTCGCTAAAATTATTCGTTTTTCTTGCTTTTTTCGGTCAAATCTCGATAAAATAAGGAAAATTAAGGGAAAAAAAGAGGACAAAAAATTGAAATTTCGCTAAAATTATTCGTTTTTCTTGCTTTTTTCGGTCAAATCTCGATAATATAAGGAAAATTAAGGAAAAAAAAGAGGAAAAAAAAGAGGAAAAAAATTGAAATTTCGCTAAAATTATTCGTTTTTCTTCCTTTTTTCGGTCAAATCTCGATAAAATAAGGAAAATTTAGGGAAAAAAAGAGGAAAAAAATTGAAATTTCGCTATAATTATTCGTTTTTCTTGCTTTTTTCGATGAAATCTCGATAAAATAAGGAAAATTAAGGGAAAAATGAGGATAAAAATTGATATTTCGCTAAAATTATTCGTTTTTCTTGCTTTCTTCGGTCAAATCTCGTTAAATGAGGAGAATGAAGGAAAAAAGAGGAAAAAAATTGATTTCGCTAAAATTATTCGTTTTTCTTGCTTTTTTCGGTCAAATCTCGATAAAACAAGGAAAATTAAGGGAAAAAAAGAGGTAAAAAATAGAAATTTCGCTAAAATTATTCGTTTTTCTTGATTTTTCGGTCAAATCTCGATAAAATAAGGAAAATTAAGGGAAAAAAAGAGGAAAAAATTTGAAATTTCGCGAAAATTATTCGTTTTTCTTGCTTTTTTTGGTCAAATCTCGATAAAACAAGGAATATTAAGGGAAAAAAAGAGGATAAAAATTGAAATTTCGCTAAAATTATTCGTTTTTCTTGCTTTTTTCGGTCAAATCTCGATAAAATAAGGAAAATTAACGGAAAAAAAGGGGAAAAAAATTGAAATTTCGCTAAAATTATTCGTTTTTCTTGCTTTTTTCGGTCAAATCTCGATAAAATAAGGAAAATTAAGGGAAAAAAAGAGGAAAAAATTGAAATTTTGCTATAATTATTCGTTTTTCTTGCATTTTTCGATGAAATCTCGATAAAATAAGGAAAATTAAGGGAAAAAAGAGGATAAAAATTGATATTTCGCTAAAATTATTCGTTTTTCTTGCTTTTTTCTGTTAAATCTCGATAAAATAAGGAAAATTAAGGGAAAAAAGAGGAAAGAGATTGAAATTTTGCTAAAATTATTCGTTTTTCTTGCTTTTTTCGGTCAAATCTCGATAAAATAAGGAAAATTAAGGGAAAAAAAGAGGATAAAAATTGAAATTTAACAAAAATTATTCGTTTTTCTTGCTTTTTTCGGTCAAATCTCGATAAAACAAGGAAAATTAAGGGAAAAAAAGAGGTAAAAAATAGAAATTTCGCTAAAATTATTCGTTTTTCTTGTTTTTTTCGGTCAAATGTCGATAAAATAAGGAAAATTAAGGGAAAAAAAGAGGAAAAAAATTGAAATTTCGCTATAATTATTCGTTTTTCTTGCTTTTTTCGATGAAATCTCGATAAAATAAGGAAAATTAAGGGAAAACAGAGGATAAAAATTGATATTTCGCTAAAATTATTCGTTTTTCTTGCTTTTTTCGGTCAAATCTCGTTAAATGAGGAGAATGAAGGAAAATAAGAGGAAAAAATTGAAATTTTGCTAAAATTATTCGTTTTTCTTACTTTTTTTGGTCAAATCTCGATAAAATAAGGAAAATTAAGGGAAAAAAAGAGGAAAAAATTTGAAATTTCGCTAAAATTATTCGTTTTTCTTGCTTTTTTCGGTCAAATCTCGATAAAATAAGGAAAATTAAGGGAAAAAAGAGGAAAGAGATTGAAATTTTGCTAAAATTATTCGTTTTTCTTGCTTTTTTCGGTCAAATCTAGATAAAATAAGGAAAATTAAGGGAAAAAAAGAGGACAAAAAATTGAAATTTCGCTAAAATTATTCGTTTTTCTTGCTTTTTTCGGTCAAAACTCGATAATATAAGGAAAATTAAGGAAAAAAAAGAGGAAAAAAAAGAGGAAAAAAATTGAAATTTCGCTAAAATTATTCGTTTTTCTTCCTTTTTTCGGTCAAATCTCGATAAAATAAGGAAAATTTAGGGAAAAAAAGAGGAAAAAAATTGAAATTTCGCTATAATTATTCGTTTTTCTTGCTTTTTTCGATGAAATCTCGATAAAATAAGGAAAATTAAGGGAAAAATGAGGATAAAAATTGATATTTCGCTAAAATTATTCGTTTTTCTTGCTTTCTTCGGTCAAATCTCGTTAAATGAGGAGAATGAAGGAAAAAAGAGGAAAAAAATTGATTTCGCTAAAATTATTCGTTTTTCTTGCTTTTTTCGGTCAAATCTCGATAAAACAAGGAAAATTAAGGGAAAAAAAGAGGTAAAAAATAGAAATTTCGCTAAAATTATTCGTTTTTCTTGATTTTTCGGTCAAATCTCGATAAAATAAGGAAAATTAAGGGAAAAAAAGAGGAAAAAATTTGAAATTTCGCGAAAATTATTCGTTTTTCTTGATTTTTTTGGTCAAATCTCGATAAAACAAGGAATATTAAGGGAAAAAAAGAGGATAAAAATTGAAATTTCGCTAAAATTATTCGTTTTTCTTGCTTTTTTCGGTCAAATCTCGATAAAATAAGGAAAATTAACGGAAAAAAAGGGGAAAAAAATTGAAATTTCGCTATAATTATTCGTTTTTCTTGCTTTTTTCGGTCAAATCTCGATAAAATAAGGAAAATTAAGGGAAAAAAAGTGGTAAAAAATACAAATTTTGCTAAAATTATTCGTTTTTCTTGCTTTTTTCGGTCAAATCTTGATAAAATAAGGAAAATTAACGGAAAAAAAGAGGAAAAAAATTGAAATTTCGCTATAATGATTCGTTTTTCTTGCTTTTTTCGATGAAATCTCGATAAAATAAGGAAAATTAAGGGAAAAAAGAGGATAAAAATTGATATTTCGCTAAAATTATTCGTTTTTCTTGCTTTTTTCGGTCAAATCTCGTTAAATGAGGAGAATGAAGGAAAAAAAGAGGAAAAAATTTAAATTTTGCAAAAATTATTCGTTTTTCTTGCTTTTTTCGGTCAAATCTCGATAAAATAAGGAAAATTAAGGGAAAAAAAGAGGAAAAAAATTGAAATTTCGCTATAATTATTCGCTTTTCTTGCTTTTTTCGATGAAATCTCGATAAAATAAGGAAAATTAAGGGAAAAAAGAGGATAAAAATTGATATTTCGCTAAAATTATTCTTTTTTCTTGCTTTTTTCGGTCAAATCTCGTTAAATGAGGAGAATGAAGGAAAAAATGAGGAAAAAAATGTAATTTTGCTAAAATTATTCGTTTTTCTTGCTTTTTTCGGTCAAATCTCGAGAAAATAAGGAAAATTAAGGGAAAAAAAGAGGAAAAAAATTGAAATATCGCTAAAATTATTCGTTTTTCTTGCTTTTTTCGGTCAAATCTCGATAAAATAAGGAAAATTAAGGGAAAAAAAGAGGAAAAAAATTGAAATTTCGCAAAAATTATTCGTTTTTCTTGCTTTTTTCGGTCAAATCTCGATAAAATAAGGAAAATTAAGGGAAAAAAAGAGGAAAAAGATTGAAATTTCGCTAAAATTATTCGTTTTTCTTGCTTTTTTCGGTCAAATCTCGATAAAACAAGGAAAATTAAGGGAAAAAAAGAGGTAAAAAATAGAAATTTCGCTAAGATTATTCGTTTTTTCTTGCTTATTTCGGTCAAATCTCGATAAAATAAGGAATATTTAGGGAAAAAAAGAGGAAAAAATTTGAAATTTCGCGAAAATTATTCGTTTTTCTTGCTTTTTTCGGTCAAATCTCGATAAAATAAGGAAAATTAAGGGAAAAAAAGAGGATAAAAATTGAAATTTCGCTAAAATTATTCGCTTTTCTTGCTTTTTTCGGTCAAATCTCGATAATATAAGGAAAATTAAGGGAAAAAAAGAGGAAAAAATTGATTTCGCTAAAATTATTCGTTTTTCTTGCTTTTTTCGGTCAAATCTCGATAAAATAAGGAAAATTAAGGGAAAAAAAGAGGACAAAAAATTGAAATTTCGCTAAAATTATTCGTTTTTCTTGCTTTTTTCGGTCAAATCTCGATAATATAAGGAAAATTAAGGAAAAAAAAGAGGAAAAAAAAGAGGAAAAAAATTGAAATTTCGCTAAAATTATTCGTTTTTCTTCCTTTTTTCGGTCAAATCTCGATAAAATAAGGAAAATTTAGGGAAAAAAAGAGGAAAAAAATTGAAATTTCGCTATAATTATTCGTTTTTCTTGCTTTTTTCGATGAAATCTCGATAAAATAAGGAAAATTAAGGGAAAAATGAGGATAAAAATTGATATTTCGCTAAAATTATTCGTTTTTCTTGCTTTCTTCGGTCAAATCTCGTTAAATGAGGAGAATGAAGGAAAAAAGAGGAAAAAAATTGATTTCGCTAAAATTATTCGTTTTTCTTGCTTTTTTCGGTCAAATCTCGATAAAACAAGGAAAATTAAGGGAAAAAAAGAGGTAAAAAATAGAAATTTCGCTAAAATTATTCGTTTTTCTTGATTTTTCGGTCAAATCTCGATAAAATAAGGAAAATTAAGGGAAAAAAAGAGGAAAAAATTTGAAATTTCTCGAAAATTATTCGTTTTTCTTGCTTTTTTTGGTCAAATCTCGATAAAACAAGGAATATTAAGGGAAAAAAAGAGGATAAAAATTGAAATTTCGCTAAAATTATTCGTTTTTCTTGCTTTTTTCGGTCAAATCTCGATAAAATAAGGAAAATTAACGGAAAAAAAGGGGAAAAAAATTGAAATTTCGCTAAAATTATTCGTTTTTCTTGCTTTTTTCGGTCAAATCTCGATAAAATAAGGAAAATTAGGGGAAAAAAAGAGGAAAAAATTGAAATTTTGCTATAATTATTCGTTTTTCTTGCATTTTTCGATGAAATCTCGATAAAATAAGGAAAATTAAGGGAAAAAAGAGGATAAAAATTGATATTTCGCTAAAATTATTCGTTTTTCTTGCTTTTTTCTGTTAAATCTCGATAAAATAAGGAAAATTAAGGGAAAAAAGAGGAAAGAGATTGAAATTTTGCTAAAATTATTCGTTTTTCTTGCTTTTTTCGGTCAAATCTCGATAAAATAAGGAAAATTAAGGGAAAAAAAGAGGATAAAAATTGAAATTTAACAAAAATTATTCGTTTTTCTTGCTTTTTTCGGTCAAATCTCGATAAAACAAGGAAAATTAAGGGAAAAAAAGAGGTAAAAAATAGAAATTTCGCTAAAATTATTCGTTTTTCTTGTTTTTTTCGGTCAAATGTCGATAAAATAAGGAAAATTAAGGGAAAAAAAGAGGAAAAAAATTGAAATTTCGCTATAATTATTCGTTTTTCTTGCTTTTTTCGATGAAATCTCGATAAAATAAGGAAAATTAAGGGAAAACAGAGGATAAAAATTGATATTTCGCTAAAATTATTCGTTTTTCTTGCTTTTTTCGGTCAAATCTCGTTAAATGAGGAGAATGAAGGAAAATAAGAGGAAAAAATTGAAATTTTGCTAAAATTATTCGTTTTTCTTACTTTTTTTGGTCAAATCTCGATAAAATAAGGAAAATTAAGGGAAAAAAAGAGGAAAAAATTTGAAATTTCGCTAAAATTATTCGTTTTTCTTGCTTTTTTCGGTCAAATCTCGATAAAATAAGGAAAATTAAGGGAAAAAAGAGGAAAGAGATTGAAATTTTGCTAAAATTATTCGTTTTTCTTGCTTTTTTCGGTCAAATCTAGATAAAATAAGGAAAATTAAGGGAAAAAAAGAGGACAAAAAATTGAAATTTCGCTAAAATTATTCGTTTTTCTTGCTTTTTTCGGTCAAAACTCGATAATATAAGGAAAATTAAGGAAAAAAAAGAGGAAAAAAAAGAGGAAAAAAATTGAAATTTCGCTAAAATTATTCGTTTTTCTTCCTTTTTTCGGTCAAATCTCGATAAAATAAGGAAAATTTAGGGAAAAAAAGAGGAAAAAAATTGAAATTTCGCTATAATTATTCGTTTTTCTTGCTTTTTTCGATGAAATCTCGATAAAATAAGGAAAATTAAGGGAAAAATGAGGATAAAAATTGATATTTCGCTAAAATTATTCGTTTTTCTTGCTTTCTTCGGTCAAATCTCGTTAAATGAGGAGAATGAAGGAAAAAAGAGGAAAAAAATTGATTTCGCTAAAATTATTCGTTTTTCTTGCTTTTTTCGGTCAAATCTCGATAAAACAAGGAAAATTAAGGGAAAAAAAGAGGTAAAAAATAGAAATTTCGCTAAAATTATTCGTTTTTCTTGATTTTTCGGTCAAATCTCGATAAAATAAGGAAAATTAAGGGAAAAAAAGAGGAAAAAATTTGAAATTTCGCGAAAATTATTCGTTTTTCTTGCTTTTTTTGGTCAAATCTCGATAAAACAAGGAATATTAAGGGAAAAAAAGAGGATAAAAATTGAAATTTCGCTAAAATTATTCGTTTTTCTTGCTTTTTTCGGTCAAATCTCGATAAAATAAGGAAAATTAACGGAAAAAAAGGGGAAAAAAATTGAAATTTCGCTAAAATTATTCGTTTTTCTTGCTTTTTTCGGTCAAATCTCGATAAAATAAGGAAAATTAAGGGAAAAAAAGAGGAAAAAATTGAAATTTTGCTATAATTATTCGTTTTTCTTGCATTTTTCGATGAAATCTCGATAAAATAAGGAAAATTAAGGGAAAAAAGAGGATAAAAATTGATATTTCGCTAAAATTATTCGTTTTTCTTGCTTTTTTCTGTTAAATCTCGATAAAATAAGGAAAATTAAGGGAAAAAAGAGGAAAGAGATTGAAATTTTGCTAAAATTATTCGTTTTTCTTGCTTTTTTCGGTCAAATCTCGATAAAATAAGGAAAATTAAGGGAAAAAAAGAGGATAAAAATTGAAATTTAACAAAAATTATTCGTTTTTCTTGCTTTTTTCGGTCAAATCTCGATAAAACAAGGAAAATTAAGGGAAAAAAAGAGGTAAAAAATAGAAATTTCGCTAAAATTATTCGTTTTTCTTGTTTTTTTCGGTAAAATGTCGATAAAATAAGGAAAATTAAGGGAAAAAAAGAGGAAAAAAATTGAAATTTCGCTATAATTATTCGTTTTTCTTGCTTTTTTCGATAAAATCTCGATAAAATAAGGAAAATTAAGGGAAAACAGAGGATAAAAATTGATATTTCGCTAAAATTATTCGTTTTTCTTGCTTTTTTCGGTCAAATCTCGTTAAATGAGGAGAATGAAGGAAAATAAGAGGAAAAAATTGAAATTTTGCTAAAATTATTCGTTTTTCTTACTTTTTTTGGTCAAATCTCGATAAAATAAGGAAAATTAAGGGAAAAAAAGAGGAAAAAATTTGAAATTTCGCTAAAATTATTCGTTTTTCTTGCTTTTTTCGGTCAAATCTCGATAAAATAAGGAAAATTAAGGGAAAAAAGAGGAAAGAGATTGAAATTTTGCTAAAATTATTCGTTTTTCTTGCTTTTTTCGGTCAAATCTAGATAAAATAAGGAATATTAAGGGAAAAAAAGAGGATAAAAATTGAAATTTCGCTAAAATTATTCGTTTTTCTTGCTTTTTTCGGTCAAATCTCGATAAAATAAGGAAATTAAAGGGAAAAAAAGAGGTAATAAATAGAAATTTCGCTAAAATTATTCGTTTTTCTTGCTTTTTTCGGTCAAATCTCGATAAAATAAGGAAAATTAAGGGAAAAAAAGAGGAAAAAATTTGAAATTTCGCGAAAATTATTCGTTTTTCTTGCTTTTTTCGGTCAAATCTCGATAAAACAAGGAAAATTAAGGGAAAAAAAGTGGATAAAAATTGAAATTTCGCTAAAATTATTCGTTTTTCTTGCTTTTTTCGGTAAAATCTCGATAAAATAAGGAAAATTTAGGGAAAAAAAGAGGAAAAAAATTGAAATTTCGCTATAATTATTCGTTTTTCTTGCTTTTTTCGATGAAATCTCGATAAAATAAGGAAAATTAAGGGAAAAAAGAGGATAAAAATTGATATTTCGCTAAAATTATTCGTTTTTCTTGCTTTCTTCGGTCAAATCTCGTTAAATGAGGAGAATGAAGGAAAAAAAGAGGATAAAAATTGAAATTTCGCTAAAATTATTCGTTTTTCTTGCTTTTTTCTGTTAAATCTCGATAAAATAAGGAAAATTAAGGGAAAAAAGAGGAAAGAGATTGAAATTTTGCTAAAATTATTCGTTTTTCTTGCTTTCTTCGGTCAAATCTCGTTAAATGAGGAGAATGAAGGAAAAAAAGAGGATAAAAATTGAAATTTCGCTAAAATTATTCGTTTTTCTTGCTTTTTTCGGTCAAATCTCGATAAAATAAGGGAAATTAAGGGAAAAAAAGAGGAAAAAGATTGAAATTTCGCTAAAATTATTCGTTTTTCTTGCTTTTTTCGGTAAAATCTCGATAAAACAAGGAAAATTAAGGGAAAAAAAGAGGTAAAAAATAGAAATTTCGCTAAGATTATTCGTTTTTTCTTGCTTTTTTCGGTCAAATCTCGATAAAATAAGGAATATTAAGGGAAAAAAAGAGGAAAAAATTTGAAATTTCGCGAAAATTATTCGTTTTTCTTGCTTTTTTCGGTCAAATCTCGATAAAATAAGGAAAATTAAGGGAAAAAAAGAGGATAAAAATTGAAATTTCGCTAAAATTATTCGCTTTTCTTGCTTTTTTCGGTCAAATCTCGATAATATAAGGAAAATTAAGGGAAAAAAAGAGGAAAAAAATTGATTTCGCTAAAATTATTCGTTTTTCTTGCTTTTTTCGGTCAAATCTCGATAAAATAAGGAAAATTAAGGGAAAAAAAGAGGACAAAAAATTGAAATTTCGCTAAAATTATTCGTTTTTCTTGCTTTTTTCGGTCAAATCTCGATAATATAAGGAAAATTAAGGAAAAAAAAAGAGGAAAAAAAAGAGGAAAAAAATTGAAATTTCGCTAAAATTATTCGTTTTTCTTCCTTTTTTCGGTCAAATCTCGATAAAATAAGGAAAATTTAGGGAAAAAAAGAGGAAAAAAATTGAAATTTCGCTATAATTATTCGTTTTTCTTGCTTTTTTCGATGAAATCTCGATAAAATAAGGAAAATTAAGGGAAAAAAGAGGATAAAAATTGATATTTCGCTAAAATTATTCGTTTTTCTTGCTTTCTTCGGTCAAATCTCGTTTAATGAGGAGAATGAAGGAAAAAAAGAGGAAAAAAATTGAAATTTCGCTATAATTATTCGTTTTTCTTGCTTTTTTCGGTCAAATCTCGATAAAATATGGAAAATTAAGGGAAAAAAAGAGGAAAAAAATTGAAATTTCGCTAAAATTATTCGTTTTTCTTGCTTTTTTCGGTCAAATCTCGATAAAATAAGGAAAATAAAGGGAAAAAAAGAGGAAAAAATTGAAATTTCGCTAAAATTATTCGTTTTTCTTGCTTTTTTCGGTCAAATCTCGATAAAATAAGGAAAATAAAGGGAAAAAAAGAGGAAAAAAATTGAAATTTCGCTATAATTATTCGTTTTTCTTGCTTTTTTCGATGAAATCTCGATAAAATAAGGAAAATTTAGGGAAAAAAGAGGATAAAAATTGATATTTCGCTAAAATTATTCGTTTTTCTTGCTTTCTTCGGTCAAATCTCGTTAAATGAGGAGAATGAAGGAAAAAAAGAGGAAAAAAATTGAAATTTCGCTATAATTATTCGTTTTTCTTGCTTTTTTCGGTCAAATCTCGATAAAATAAGGATAATTAAGGGAAAAAAAGAGGAAAGAGATTGAAATTTTGCTAAAATTATTCGTTTTTCTTGCTTTTTTCGGTCAAATCTTGATAAAATAAGGAAAATTAAGGGAAAAAAAGAGAATAAAAATTGAAATTTCGCTAATATTATTCGTTTTTCTTGCTTTTTTCGGTCAAATCTTGATAAAACAAGGAAAATTAAGGGAAAAAAAGAGGTAAAAAATAGAAATTTCGCTAAAATTATTCGTTTTTCTTGATTTTTCGGTCAAATCTCGATAAAATAAGGAAAATTAAGGGAAAAAAAGAGGAAAAAATTTGAAATTTCGCGAAAATTATTCGTTTTTCTTGCTTTTTTTGGTCAAATCTCGATAAAACAAGGAATATTAAGTGAAAAAAAGAGGATAAAAATTGAAATTTCGCTAAAATTATTCGTTTTTCTTGCTTTTTTCGGTCAAATCTCGATAAAATAAGGAAAATTAACGGAAAAAAAGGGGAAAAAAATTGAAATTTCGCTAAAATTATTCGTTTTTCTTGCTTTTTTCGGTCAAATCTCGATAAAATAAGGAAAATTAAGGGAAAAAAAGAGGAAAAAAATTGAAATTTTGCTATAATTATTCGTTTTTCTTGCATTTTTCGATGAAATCTCGATAAAATAAGGAAAATTAAGGGAAAAAAGAGGATAAAAATTGATATTTCGCTAAAATTATTCGTTTTTCTTGCTTTTTTCTGTTAAATCTCGATAAAATAAGGAAAATTAAGGGAAAAAAGAGGAAAAAGATTGAAATTTTGCTAAAATTATTCGTTTTTCTTGCTTTTTTCGGTCAAATCTCGATAAAATAAGGAAAATTAAGGGAAAAAAAGAGGATAAAAATTGAAATTTAACAAAAATTATTCGTTTTTCTTGCTTTTTTCGGTCAAATCTCGATAAAACAAGGAAAATTAAGGGAAAAAAAGAGGTAAAAAATAGAAATTTCGCTAAAATTATTCGTTTTTCTTGTTTTTTTCGGTCAAATCTCGATAAAATAAGGAAAATTAAGGGAAAAAAAGAGGAAAAAAATTGAAATTTCGCTATAATTATTCGTTTTTCTTGCTTTTTTCGGTCAAATCTCGATAAAATAAGGAAAATTAAGGGAAAAAAAGAGGATAAAAATTGAAATTTCGCAAAAATTATTCGTTTTTCTTGCCTTTTTCGGTCAAATCTCGATAAAATAAGGAAAATTAAGGGAAAAAAAGAGGAAAAAAATTGAAATTTCGCAAATATTATTCGTTTTTCTTGCTTTTTTGGTCAAATCTCGATAAAATAAGGAAAATTAAGGGAAAAAAAGAGGATAGAGATTGAAATTTCGCTAAAATTATTCGTTTTTCTTGCTTTTTTCGGTCAAATCTAGATAAAATAAGGAAAATTAAGGGAAAAAAAGAGGATAGAGATTGAAATTTCGCTAAAATTATTCGTTTTTCTTGCTTTTTTCGGTCAAATCTAGATAAAATAAGGAAAATTAAGGGAAAAAAAGAGGATAAAAATTGAAATTTCGCTAAAATTATTCGTTTTTCTTGCTTTTTTCGGTCAAATCTCGATAAAACAAGGAAAATTAAGGGAAAAAAGAGGTAAAAAATAGAAATTTCGCTAAAATTATTCCTTTTTCTTGCTTTTTTCGGTCAAATCTCGATAAAATAAGGAAAATTAAGGGAAAAAAAGAGGAAAAAATTTGAAATTTCGCGAAAATTATTCGTTTTTCTTGCTTTTTTCGGTCAAATCTCGATAAAACAAGGAAAATTAAGGGAAAAAAAGAGGAAAAAAATTGAAATTTCGCTAAAATTATTCGTTTTTCTTGCTTTTTTCGGTCAAATCTCGATAAAATAAGGAAAATAAAGGGAAAAAAAGAGGAAAAAAATTGAAATTTCGCTATAATTATTCGTTTTTCTTGCTTTTTTCGATGAAATCTCGATAAAATAAGGAAAATTTAGGGAAAAAAGAGGATAAAAATTGATATTTCGCTAAAATTATTCGTTTTTCTTGCTTTCTTCGGTCAAATCTCGTTAAATGAGGAGAATGAAGGAAAAAAAGAGGAAAAAAATTGAAATTTCGCTATAATTATTCGTTTTTCTTGCTTTTTTCGGTCAAATCTCGATAAAATAAGGATAATTAAGGGAAAAAAAGAGGAAAGAGATTGAAATTTTGCTAAAATTATTCGTTTTTCTTGCTTTTTTCGGTCAAATCTTGATAAAATAAGGAAAATTAAGGGAAAAAAAGAGGATAAAAATTGAAATTTCGCTAAAATTATTCGTTTTTCTTGCTTTTTTCGGTCAAATCTTGATAAAACAAGGAAAATTAAGGGAAAAAAAGAGGTAAAAAATAGAAATTTCGCTAAAATTATTCGTTTTTCTTGATTTTTCGGTCAAATCTCGATAAAATAAGGAAAATTAAGGGAAAAAAAGAGGAAAAAATTTGAAATTTCGCGAAAATTATTCGTTTTTCTTGCTTTTTTTGGTCAAATCTCGATAAAACAAGGAATATTAAGGGAAAAAAAGAGGATAAAAATTGAAATTTCGCTAAAATTATTCGTTTTTCTTGCTTTTTTCGGTCAAATCTCGATAAAATAAGGAAAATTAACGGAAAAAAAGGGGAAAAAAATTGAAATTTCGCTAAAATTATTCGTTTTTCTTGCTTTTTTCGGTCAAATCTCGATAAAATAAGGAAAATTAAGGGAAAAAAAGAGGAAAAAAATTGAAATTTTGCTATAATTATTCGTTTTTCTTGCATTTTTCGATGAAATCTCGATAAAATAAGGAAAATTAAGGGAAAAAAGAGGATAAAAATTGATATTTCGCTAAAATTATTCGTTTTTCTTGCTTTTTTCTGTTAAATCTCGATAAAATAAGGAAAATTAAGGGAAAAAAGAGGAAAAAGATTGAAATTTTGCTAAAATTATTCGTTTTTCTTGCTTTTTTCGGTCAAATCTCGATAAAATAAGGAAAATTAAGGGAAAAAAAGAGGATAAAAATTGAAATTTAACAAAAATTATTCGTTTTTCTTGCTTTTTTCGGTCAAATCTCGATAAAACAAGGAAAATTAAGGGAAAAAAAGAGGTAAAAAATAGAAATTTCGCTAAAATTATTCGTTTTTCTTGTTTTTTTCGGTCAAATCTCGATAAAATAAGGAAAATTAAGGGAAAAAAAGAGGAAAAAAATTGAAATTTCGCTATAATTATTCGTTTTTCTTGCTTTTTTCGGTCAAATCTCGATAAAATAAGGAAAATTAAGGGAAAAAAAGAGGATAAAAATTGAAATTTCGCAAAAATTATTCGTTTTTCTTGCCTTTTTCGGTCAAATCTCGATAAAATAAGGAAAATTAAGGGAAAAAAAGAGGAAAAAAATTGAAATTTCGCAAATATTATTCGTTTTTCTTGCTTTTTTGGTCAAATCTCGATAAAATAAGGAAAATTAAGGGAAAAAAAGAGGATAGAGATTGAAATTTCGCTAAAATTATTCGTTTTTCTTGCTTTTTTCGGTCAAATCTAGATAAAATAAGGAAAATTAAGGGAAAAAAAGAGGATAAAAAATTGAAATTTCGCTAAAATTATCCGTTTTTCTTGCTTTTTTCGGTCAAATCTCGATAAAACAAGGAAAATTAAGGGAAAAAAGAGGATAAAAATTGATATTTCGCTAAAATTATTCGTTTTTCTTGCTTTCTTCGGTCAAATCTCGTTAAATGAGGAGAATGAAGGAAAAAAAGAGGATAAAAATTGAAATTTCGCTAAAATTATTCGTTTTTCTTGCTTTTTTCGGTCAAATCTCGATAAAATAAGGAAAATAAAAGGAAAAAAAGAGGAAAAAAATTGAAATTTCGCTATAATTATTCATTTTTATTGCCTTTTTCGGTCAAATCTCGATAAAATAAGGAAAATTAAGGGAAAAAAAGAGGAAAAAAATTGAAATTTCGCAAAAATTATTCGTTTTTCTTGCTTTTTTTCGGTCAAATCTCTATAAAATAAGGAAAATTAAGGGAAAAAAAGGAAAAAAATTAAAATTTCGCTAAAATTATTCGTTTTTCTTGCTTTTTTTCGGTCAAATCTCGATAAAACAAGGAAAATTAAGGGAAAAAAGAGGTAAAAAATAGAAATTTCGCTAAAATTATTCGTTTTTCTTGATTTTTCGGTCAAATCTCGATAAAATAAGGAAAATTAAGGGAAAAAAAGAGGAAAAAATTTGAAATTTCGCGAAAATTATTCGTTTTTCTTGCTTTTTTCGGTCAAATCTCGATAAAATAAGGAAAATTAAGGGAAAAAAA
Organism: Sympetrum striolatum; assembly: GCA_947579665.1. Classification (NCBI taxonomy): domain Eukaryota; kingdom Metazoa; phylum Arthropoda; class Insecta; order Odonata; family Libellulidae; genus Sympetrum; species Sympetrum striolatum. Next base: position 114,702 of record CANPUZ010000191.1, read on the forward strand.
GAGGACTAAAATTGAAATTTCGCTAAAATTATTCGTTTTTCTTGCCTTTTTCGGTCAAATCTATATAAAATAAGGAAAATTAAGGGAAAAAAAGAGGAAAAAAATTGAAATTTCGCAAAAATTATTCGTTTTTCTTGCTTTTTTCGGTCAAATCTCGATAAAATAAGGAAAATTAAGGGAAAAAAAGAGGAAAAAGATTGAAATTTCGCTAAAATTATTCGTTTTTTCTTGCTTTTTTCGGTCAAATCTCGATAAAATAAGGAAAATTAAGGGAAAAAATAGGAAAAAATTTGAAATTTCGCGAAAATTATTCGTTTTTCTTGCTTTTTTCGGTCAAATCTCGATAGAATAAGGAAAATTAAGGGAAAAAAAGAGGATAAAAATTGAAATTTCGCTAAAATTATTCGTTTTTTCTTGCTTTTTTCCGTCAAATCTCGATAAAATAAGGAAAATTAAGGGAAAAAAAGAGGAAAAAATTGAAATTTCGCTAAAATTATTCGTTTTTCTTGCTTTTTTCGGTCAAATCTCGATAAAATAAGGAAAATTAAGGGAAAAAAAGAGGAAAAAAATTGAAATTTCGCTATAATTATTCGTTTTTCTTGCTTTTTTCGATGAAATCTCGATAAAATAAGGAAAATTAAGGGAAAAAAGAGGATAAAAATTGATATTTCGCTAAAATTATTCGTTTTTCTTGCTTTTTTCGGTCAAATCTCGTTAAATGAGGAGAATGAAGGAAAAAAAGAGGAAAAAAAATGTAATTTTGCTAAAATTATTCGTTTTTCTTGCTTTTTTCGGTCAAATCTCGATAAAATAAGGAAAATTAAGGGAAAAAAAGAGGATAAAAATTGAAATTTAACAAAAATTATTCGTTTTTCTTGCTTTTTTCGGTCAAATCTCGATAAAACAAGGAAAATTAAGGGAAAAAAAGAGGTAAAAAATAGAAATTTCGCTAAAATTATTCGTTTTTCTTGTTTTTTTTCGGTCAAATCTCGATAAAATAAGGAAAATTAAGGGAAAAAAAGAGGAAAAAAATTGAAATTTCGCTATAATTATTCGTTTTTCTTGCTTTTTTCGGTCAAATCTCGATAAAATAAGGAAAATTAAGGGAAAAAAAGAGGATAAAAATTGAAATTTCGCAAAAATTATTCGTTTTTCTTGCCTTTTTCGGTCAAATCTCGATAAAATAAGGAAAATTAAGGGAAAAAAAGAGGAAAAAAATTGAAATTTCGCAAATATTATTCGTTTTTCTTGCTTTTTTGGTCAAATCTCGATAAAATAAGGAAAATTAAGGGAAAAAAAGAGGATAGAGATTGAAATTTCGCTAAAATTATTCGTTTTTCTTGCTTTTTTCGGTCAAATCTAGATAAAATAAGGAAAATTAAGGGAAAAAAAGAGGATAAAAAATTGAAATTTCGCTAAAATTATCCGTTTTTCTTGCTTTTTTCGGTCAAATCTCGATAAAACAAGGAAAATTAAGGGAAAAAAGAGGATAAAAATTGATATTTCGCTAAAATTATTCGTTTTTCTTGCTTTCTTCGGTCAAATCTCGTTAAATGAGGAGAATGAAGGAAAAAAAGAGGATAAAAATTGAAATTTCGCTAAAATTATTCGTTTTTCTTGCTTTTTTTCGGTCAAATCTCGATAAAATAAGGAAAATAAAAGGAAAAAAAGAGGAAAAAAATTGAAATTTCGCTATAATTATTCATTTTTATTGCCTTTTTCGGTCAAATCTCGATAAAATAAGGAAAATTAAGGGAAAAAAAGAGGAAAAAAATTGAAATTTCGCAAAAATTATTCGTTTTTCTTGCTTTTTTCGGTCAAATCTCTATAAAATAAGGAAAATTAAGGGAAAAAAAGGAAAAAAATTAAAATTTCGCTAAAATTATTCGTTTTTCTTGCTTTTTTTCGGTCAAATCTCGATAAAACAAGGAAAATTAAGGGAAAAAAGAGGTAAAAAATAGAAATTTCGCTAAAATTATTCGTTTTTCTTGATTTTTCGGTCAAATCTCGATAAAATAAGGAAAATTAAGGGAAAAAAAGAGGAAAAAATTTGAAATTTCGCGAAAATTATTCGTTTTTCTTGCTTTTTTTCGGTCAAATCTCGATAAAATAAGGAAAATTAAGGGAAAAAAAGAGGACTAAAATTGAAATTTCGCTAAAATTATTCGTTTTTCTTGCCTTTTTCGGTCAAATCTATATAAAATAAGGAAAATTAAGGGAAAAAAAGAGGAAAAAAATTGAAATTTCGCAAAAATTATTCGTTTTTTCTTGCTTTTTTCGGTCAAATCTCGATAAAATAAGGAAAATTAAGGGAAAAAAAGAGGAAAAAGATTGAAATTTCGCTAAAATTATTCGTTTTTCTTGCTTTTTTTCGGTCAAATCTCGATAAAATAAGGAAAATTAAGGGAAAAAATAGGAAAAAATTTGAAATTTCGCGAAAATTATTCGTTTTTCTTGCTTTTTTCGGTCAAATCTCGATAGAATAAGGAAAATTAAGGGAAAAAAAGAGGATAAAAATTGAAATTTCGCTAAAATTATTCGTTTTTCTTGCTTTTTTCCGTCAAATCTCGATAAAATAAGGAAAATTAAGGGAAAAAAAGAGGAAAAAATTGAAATTTCGCTAAAATTATTCGTTTTTCTTGCTTTTTTCGGTCAAATCTCGATAAAATAAGGAAAATTAAGGGAAAAAAAGAGGAAAAAAATTGAAATTTCGCTATAATTATTCGTTTTTCTTGCTTTTTTCGATGAAATCTCGATAAAATAAGGAAAATTAAGGGAAAAAAGAGGATAAAAATTGATATTTCGCTAAAATTATTCGTTTTTCTTGCTTTTTTCGGTCAAATCTCGTTAAATGAGGAGAATGAAGGAAAAAAAGAGGAAAAAAAATGTAATTTTGCTAAAATTAATCGTTTTTCTTGCTTTTTTCGGTCAAATCTCGATAAAATAAGGAAAATAAAGGGAAAAAATGAGGAAAAAAAATAAAATTTCGCTAAAATTATTCGTTTTTCTTGCCTTTTTCGGTCAAATCTCGATAAAATAAGGAAAATAAAGGGAAAAAATGCGGAAAAAAAATAAAATTTTGCTAAAATTTTTCGTTTTTCTTGCCTTTTTCGGTCAAATCTCGATAAAATAAGGAAAATTAAGGGAAAAAAAGAGGATAAAAATTGAAATTTCGCTAAAATTATACGTTTTTCTTGCTTTTTTCGGTCAAATCTCGATAAAACAAGGGAAATTAAGGGAAAAAAAGAGGTAAAAAATAGAAATTTCGCTAAGATTATTCGTTTTTCTTGCTTTTTTCGGTCAAATCTCGATAAAATAAGGAAAATTAAGGGAAAAAAAGAGGAAAAAATTTGAAATTTTTCGAAAATTATTCGTTTTTCTTGCTTTTTTCGGTCAAATCTCGATAAAATAAGGAAAATATAGGGAAAAAAAGAGGAAAAAAATTGAAATTTCGCTATAATTATTCACTTTTCTTGCCTTTTTCGGTCAAATCTCGATAAAATAAGGAAAATTAAGGGAAAAAAAGAGGAAAAAAATTGAAATTTCGCAAAAATTATTCGTTTTTCTTGCTTTTTTCGGTCAAATCTCGATAAAATAAGGAAAATTAAGGGAAAAAAGAGGAAAAAGATTGAAATTTCGCTAAAATTATTCGTTTTTCTTGCTTTTTTCGGTCAAATCTCGATAAAATAAGGAAAATTAAGGGAAAAAAAGGAAAAAAATTGAAATTTCGCTAAAAGTATTCGTTTTTCTTGCTTTTTTCGGTCAAATCTCAATAAAATAAGGAAAATAAAGGGAAAAAAAGAGGAAAAAAATGGAAATTTCGCTAAAATTATTCGTTTTTGTTGCTTTTTTCGGTCAAATCTCGATAAAATAAGGAAAATTAAGGGAAAAAAAGAGGAAAAAGATTGAAATTTAATTAAAATTATTAGTTTTTCTTGCTTTTTTCGGTCAAATCTCGATAAAATAAGGAAAATAAAGGGAAAAAATGAGGAAAAAAAATAAAATTTCGCTAAAATTATTCGTTTTTCTTGCCTTTTTCGGTCATATCTCGATAAAATAAGGAAAATAAAGGGAAAAAATGCGGAAAAAAAATAAAATTTCGCTAAAATTATTCGTTTTTCTTGCCTTTTTCGGTCAAATCTCGATAAAATAAGGAAAATTAAGGGAAAAAAAGGAAAAAAATTGAAATTTCGCTAAAAGTATTCGTTTTTCTTGCTTTTTTCGGTCAAATCTCGATAAAATAAGGAAAATTAAGGGAAAAAAAGAGGAAAAAAATGGAAATTTCGCTAAAATTATTCGTTTTTCTTGCTTTTTTTCGGTCAAATCTCGATTAAATAAGTAAAATTAAGGGAAAAAAAGAGGAAAAAAATTGAAATTTCGCTAAAATTATTCGTTTTTCTTGCTTTTTTCGGTCAAATCTCGATAAAATAAGGAAAATTAAGGGAAAAAAAGGAAAAAAAATTGAAATTTCGCTATAATTATTCGTTTTTCTTGCTTTTTCCGGTCAAATCTCGATAAAATAAGGAAAATTAAGGGAAAAAAAGAGAAAAAAATTTAAATTTCGCTTAAATTATTCGTTTTTCTTGCTTTTTTCGGTCAAATCTCGATAAAATAAGGAAAATTAAGGGAAGAAAAGAGGATAAAAATTGAAATTTCGCTAAAATTATTCGTTTTTCTTGCTTTTTTCGGTCAAATATCGATAAAATAAGGAAAATTAAGGGAAAAAAGAAGATAAAAATTGAAATTTCGCTAAAATTATTCGTTTTTCTTGCTTTTTTCGGTCAAATCTCGATAAAACAAGGAAAATTAAGGGAAAAAAAGAGGTAAAAAATAGAAATTTCGCTAAGATTATTCGTTTTTCTTGCTTTTTTTCGGTCAAATCTCGATAAAATAAGTAAAATAAAGGGAAAAAAAGAGGATAAAAATTGAAATTTCGCTAAAATTATTCGTTTTTCTTGCTTTTTTCGGTCAAATCTCGATAAAATAAGGAAAATAAAGGGAAAAAAAGAGGATAAAAATTGAAATTTCGCAAAAATTATTCGTTTTTCTTGCCTTTTTCGGTCAAATCTCGATAAAATAAGGAAAATTAAGGGAAAAAAAGAGGAAAAAAATTGAAATTTCGCAAATATTATTCGTTTTTCTTGCTTTTTTGGTCAAATCTCGATAAAATAAGGAAAATTAAGGGAAAAAAAGAGGATAGAGATTGAAATTTCGCTAAAATTATTCGTTTTTCTTGCTTTTTTCGGTCAAATCTAGATAAAATAAGGAAAATTAAGGGAAAAAAAGAGGATAAAAATTGAAATTTCGCTAAAATTATTCGTTTTTCTTGCTTTTTTCGGTCAAATCTCGATAAAACAAGGAAAATTAAGGGAAAAAAGAGGATAAAAATTGATATTTCGCTAAAATTATTCGTTTTTCTTGCTTTCTTCGGTCAAATCTCGTTAAATGAGGAGAATGAAGGAAAAAAAGAGGATAAAAATTGAAATTTCGCTAAAATTATTCGTTTTTCTTGCTTTTTTTCGGTCAAATCTCGATAAAATAAGGAAAATAAAAGGAAAAAAAGAGGAAAAAAATTGAAATTTCGCTATAATTATTCATTTTTATTGCCTTTTTCGGTCAAATCTCGATAAAATAAGGAAAATTAAGGGAAAAAAAGAGGAAAAAAATTGAAATTTCGCAAAAATTATTCGTTTTTCTTGCTTTTTTCGGTCAAATCTCGATAAAATAAGGAAAATTAAGGGAAAAAAAGGAAAAAAATTGAAATTTCGCTAAAATTATTCGTTTTTCTTGCTTTTTTCGGTCAAATCTCGATAAAACAAGGAAAATTAAGGGAAAAAAGAGGTAAAAAATAGAAATTTCGCTAAAATTATTCGTTTTTCTTGATTTTTCGGTCAAATCTCGATAAAATAAGGAAAATTAAGGGAAAAAAAGAGGAAAAAATTTGAAATTTCGCGAAAATTATTCGTTTTTCTTGCTTTTTTTCGGTCAAATCTCGATAAAATAAGGAAAATTAAGGGAAAAAAAGAGGACTAAAATTGAAATTTCGCTAAAATTATTCGTTTTTCTTGCCTTTTTCGGTCAAATCTATATAAAATAAGGAAAATTAAGGGAAAAAAAGAGGAAAAAAATTGAAATTTCGCAAAAATTATTCGTTTTTCTTGCTTTTTTCGGTCAAATCTCGATAAAATAAGGAAAATTAAGGGAAAAAAAGAGGAAAAAGATTGAAATTTCGCTAAAATTATTCGTTTTTCTTGCTTTTTTTCGGTCAAATCTCGATAAAATAAGGAAAATTAAGGGAAAAAATAGGAAAAAATTTGAAATTTCGCGAAAATTATTCGTTTTTCTTGCTTTTTTCGGTCAAATCTCGATAGAATAAGGAAAATTAAGGGAAAAAAAGAGGATAAAAATTGAAATTTCGCTAAAATTATTCGTTTTTCTTGCTTTTTTTCCGTCAAATCTCGATAAAATAAGGAAAATTAAGGGAAAAAAAGAGGAAAAAATTGAAATTTCGCTAAAATTATTCGTTTTTCTTGCTTTTTTCGGTCAAATCTCGATAAAATAAGGAAAATTAAGGGAAAAAAATTGATATTTCGCTAAAATTATTCGTTTTTCTTGCTTTTTTCGGTCAAATCTCGTTAAATGAGGAGAATGAAGGAAAAAAAGAGGAAAAAAAATGTAATTTTGCTAAAATTAATCGTTTTTCTTGCTTTTTTCGGTCAAATCTCGATAAAATAAGGAAAATAAAGGGAAAAAATGAGGAAAAAAAATAAAATTTCGCTAAAATTATTCGTTTTTCTTGCCTTTTTCGGTCAAATCTCGATAAAATAAGGAAAATAAAGGGAAAAAATGCGGAAAAAAAATAAAATTTTGCTAAAATTTTTCGTTTTTCTTGCCTTTTTCGGTCAAATCTCGATAAAATAAGGAAAATTAAGGGAAAAAAAGAGGATAAAAATTGAAATTTCGCTAAAATTATACGTTTTTCTTGCTTTTTTCGGTCAAATCTCGATAAAACAAGGGAAATTAAGGGAAAAAAAGAGGTAAAAAATAGAAATTTCGCTAAGATTATTCGTTTTTCTTGCTTTTTTCGGTCAAATCTCGATAAAATAAGGAAAATTAAGGGAAAAAAAGAGGAAAAAATTTGAAATTTTTCGAAAATTATTCGTTTTTCTTGCTTTTTTCGGTCAAATCTCGATAAAATAAGGAAAATATAGGGAAAAAAAGAGGAAAAAAATTGAAATTTCGCTATAATTATTCACTTTTCTTGCCTTTTTCGGTCAAATCTCGATAAAATAAGGAAAATTAAGGGAAAAAAAAGAGGAAAAAAATTGAAATTTCGCAAAAATTATTCGTTTTTCTTGCTTTTTTTCGGTCAAATCTCGATAAAATAAGGAAAATTAAGGGAAAAAAGAGGAAAAAGATTGAAATTTCGCTAAAATTATTCGTTTTTCTTGCTTTTTTTCGGTCAAATCTCGATAAAATAAGGAAAATTAAGGGAAAAAAAGGAAAAAAATTGAAATTTCGCTAAAAGTATTCGTTTTTCTTGCTTTTTTCGGTCAAATCTCAATAAAATAAGGAAAATAAAGGGAAAAAAAGAGGAAAAAAATGGAAATTTCGCTAAAATTATTCGTTTTTGTTGCTTTTTTTCGGTCAAATCTCGATAAAATAAGGAAAATTAAGGGAAAAAAAGAGGAAAAAGATTGAAATTTCGCTAAAATTATTAGTTTTTTCTTGCTTTTTTCGGTCAAATCTCGATAAAATAAGGAAAATAAAGGGAAAAAATGAGGAAAAAAAATAAAATTTCGCTAAAATTATTCGTTTTTCTTGCCTTTTTCGGTCATATCTCGATAAAATAAGGAAAATAAAGGGAAAAAAATGCGGAAAAAAAATAAAATTTCGCTAAAATTATTCGTTTTTCTTGCCTTTTTTCGGTCAAATCTCGATAAAATAAGGAAAATTAAGGGAAAAAAAGGAAAAAAATTGAAATTTCGCTAAAAGTATTCGTTTTTTCCTTGCTTTTTTCGGTCAAATCTCGATAAAACAAGGAAAATTAAGGGAAAAAAAGAGGTAAAAAATGGAAATTTTCGCTAAAATTATTCGTTTTTCTTGCTTTTTTTCGGTCAAATCTCGATTAAATAAGTAAAATTAAGGGAAAAAAAGAGGACTAAAATTGAAATTTCGCTAAAATTATTCGTTTTTCTTGCTTTTTTTCGGTCAAATCTCGATAAAATAAGGAAAATTAAGGGAAAAAAAGGAAAAAAAAATTGAAATTTCGCTATAATTATTCGTTTTTCTTGCTTTTTCCGGTCAAATCTCGATAAAATAAGGAAAATTAAGGGAAAAAAAGAGAAAAAAATTTAAATTTCGCTTAAATTATTCGTTTTTTTCTTGCTTTTTTCGGTCAAATCTCGATAAAATAAGGAAAATTAAGGGAAGAAAAGAGGATAAAAATTGAAATTTCGCTAAAATTATTCGTTTTTCTTGCTTTTTTTCGGTCAAATATCGATAAAATAAGGAAAATTAAGGGAAAAAAAGAAGATAAAAATTGAAATTTCGCTAAAATTATTCGTTTTTCTTGCTTTTTTTTCGGTCAAATCTCGATAAAACAAGGAAAATTAAGGGAAAAAAAGAGGAAAAAGATTGAAATTTCGCTAAAATTATTCGTTTTTCTTTCTTTTTTCGGTCAAATCTCGATAAAATAAGGAAAATTAAGGGAAAAAATAGGAAAAAATTTGAAATTTCGCGAAAATTATTCGTTTTTCTTGCTTTTTTCGGTCAAATCTCGATAGAATAAGGAAAATTAAGGGAAAAAAAGAGGATAAAAATTGAAATTTCGCTAAAATTATTCGTTTTTCTTGCTTTTTTCCGTCAAATCTCGATAAAATAAGGAAAATTAAGGGAAAAAAAGAGGAAAAAATTGAAATTTCGCTAAAATTATTCGTTTTTCTTGCTTTTTTTCGGTCAAATCTCGATAAAATAAGGAAAATTAAGGGAAAAAAAGAGGAAAAAAAATGTAATTTTGCTAAAATTAATCGTTTTTCTTGCTTTTTTCGGTCAAATCTCGATAAAATAAGGAAAATAAAGGGAAAAAATGAGGAAAAAAAATAAAATTTCGCTAAAATTATTCGTTTTTCTTGCCTTTTTCGGTCAAATCTCGATAAAATAAGGAAAATAAAGGGAAAAAATGCGGAAAAAAAATAAAATTTTGCTAAAATTTTTCGTTTTTCTTGCCTTTTTTCGGTCAAATCTCGATAAAATAAGGAAAATTAAGGGAAAAAAAGAGGATAAAAATTGAAATTTCGCTAAAATTATACGTTTTTCTTGCTTTTTTCGGTCAAATCTCGATAAAACAAGGGAAATTAAGGGAAAAAAAGAGGTAAAAAATAGAAATTTCGCTAAGATTATTCGTTTTTCTTGCTTTTTTCGGTCAAATCTCGATAAAATAAGGAAAATTAAGGGAAAAAAAGAGGAAAAAATTTGAAATTTTTCGAAAATTATTCGTTTTTCTTGCTTTTTTTCGGTCAAATCTCGATAAAATAAGGAAAATATAGGGAAAAAAAGAGGAAAAAAATTGAAATTTCGCTATAATTATTCACTTTTCTTGCCTTTTTCGGTCAAATCTCGATAAAATAAGGAAAATTAAGGGAAAAAAAGAGGAAAAAAATTGAAATTTCGCAAAAATTATTCGTTTTTCTTGCTTTTTTCGGTCAAATCTCGATAAAATAAGGAAAATTAAGGAAAAAAAGAGGAAAAAGATTGAAATTTCGCTAAAATTATTCGTTTTTCTTGCTTTTTTTTCGGTCAAATCTCGATAAAATAAGGAAAATTAAGGGAAAAAAAGGAAAAAAATTGAAATTTCGCTAAAAGTATTCGTTTTTCTTGCTTTTTTTCGGTCAAATCTCAATAAAATAAGGAAAATAAAGGGAAAAAAAGAGGAAAAAAATGGAAATTTCGCTAAAATTATTCGTTTTTGTTGCTTTTTTTCGGTCAAATCTCGATAAAATAAGGAAAATTAAGGGAAAAAAAGAGGAAAAAGATTGAAATTTAATTAAAATTATTAGTTTTTCTTGCTTTTTTTCGGTCAAATTCGATAAAATAAGGAAAATAAAGGGAAAAAATGAGGAAAAAAAATAAAATTTCGCTAAAATTATTCGTTTTTCTTGCCTTTTTCGGTCATATCTCGATAAAATAAGGAAAATAAAGGGAAAAAAATGCGGAAAAAAATAAAATTTCGCTAAAATTATTCGTTTTTCTTGCCTTTTTTCGGTCAAATCTCGATAAAATAAGGAAAATTAAGGGAAAAAAAGGAAAAAAAATTGAAATTTCGCTAAAAGTATTCGTTTTTCTT